>BQNB010004728.1:0-39513 GCA_026074375.1 Tanacetum coccineum | reverse complement strand
TTTAAAATAATACACATCATTTTTTATATATACTTTTTTTTTAATTTTTTATGTAGACCCGAAATGAAATGACTAAACTATTCTTTATGTTATTTCCTTATCTATGTCTTCTTCTTCTTCTGTTTTTGTCCTCTTCACTGCTAGATAGAACATCATCATCTAATAAACATCATTTGCTCTTTAACAAACACAACCAACATCACTAAAACCAGATCTAAAAAATGTAAAAATCCTTTCATATACATCCTCAACTTAATCTCTCTCTCACAAAATCTACATCCTCATCTTCATCTCATCTAGCCACCTACCGTAGTTGATGCCACCATTGCCGAAAAACGATGTCGTCAACACCATTGAAACCACCACCACATTGAAGAACGTTACATGATCTGAAGATCCACATCCTAAAAAATGCCACATATAAGTACGTTACATTGCCACTATCACTGGAAAACGTCATCGTGAATCTCACATTCAACCATTGAATCAAAGATCCACATCCAACCCAACCCTTTTCATTTTAATAAAGGGTCCTACACCCTAATTCATTTCCACCAAATCAATAACCCTATAATAAACTTTAACAAAAGCCAGCTATGTGTGTTTAATGCTCTACTAGGTTGACCCGCCGGAAAATAATTAGATCAGGTTGTCTAGCCGGAAAAACCACCGAAACCCGAACGATGCCCTGGATCCGATCGTACATTATTATTATTATTATTATTTTACACCCGACCCGAAAAAAGAGTTAATGACTTTTTTCCCTATCTCATTTCTTGCACCGTTTGCTCCACTACACCTACTCATATCTTCTCTTTCAGAGAAAATGGAATCCACGTGGCTTTCTCCCATTTTTCATGATTCACACACCTATAAAAACCTTAAACAAGATCCAAAATAGATCTCCAGTCTCTTTATCAACAATTCTGGTGCTGTGAATTATTGTTCTTGAAAGAATTGGTTGGCTGCCCTATTTTTAAGGGTTTGGTAACAGTTGTCTAAATCCTCTCAGCTTGTAAGTTTCATTTGCGAATTTTTTAATTCTTATGCGTTGATATTTGTTTAACTCAAAAGTCTGTAATGGAACAACCAATCTCAAATAAACCCTTATTCGAGAAATGAAATGATAAACAACCAATCACTTCGTTGCCGCCGTTCATGGTATGTGGCATTGTTGGTTGATTGGTGACGTTGGTGGTGTTAGATGGTTGGTTGTGCTCTGACCAATTGAACCACAATCCCAATAGTTCAGCTTTTATACATGTAATAACAATGGCTTCATTAGATTTTTTTTTTGAAAAAGAGTACTATTTACCCATTTTATGGATTATGGAAAACTAGAGAGAGTTTGTTGGATTAGGTATTGTCTGAGTTGTTGGATCGAGTAGAACACTATGGGTGAAAACGACCTGAATCTTGGCGGGAAACACAATTAAAAAAGTGTTATAGCCATTTGGCTTGGTTTACGAACATAAGTCTTAACATCGCTATTCGCTTTATATGCATTGTGCCGGCTCACATTGGCGATGAAGATAGTATTATAACTTCCGTGCGTTTATAGATTCCTAGTTTTAACTGCTTGCTGGATCACCATGGGTGAAAATGACCCGTATCTTGGCACGACATCACCACAAGAGTCTTGTTTGCAGCCACGATAGGTCAAATGTCCTTTTCCTCGGTCACGCACTCTTAAATCTGAGCCAAACAAATTCACTATTTTGGTTTAAAAAAAATATTAAAGTTTGGCTATGATTATCTATACCTTGGCGGGGTAACTCATCGAGTTTGCAGCCATGGTAGACGTGTCGTCCTAATACTGGTTACGTTAACTATTCTGTGGCTAGAACACAACAACATTATCGCGTGTTCGACAAAATCATATGGCTAGAATACAACAATGATATCACGTGTTTGACAAACGCATTGGGGCTCTTGGATTTTCTAAATCCGCCATCCTTTATTGTAAGTTCGCTTTTTAACAACGTCATATATACTAAACGTTTTGCTCTTTTATAACTTAATGCCTCATAACTAATACATATACTTAACATTCTGCTTCTTTTTCAAAAATAGGAAAACGAGAATTTGGTTAGCGACATTTAAGCCGGCCAAAGACGCGACCCGAGCCTACGATGAAGCAGCGAACAATTGAGTTTGATTGGAGATTTGGTCTTGCTGCAAAGGATTGGTCTAAAGTAGCTAAACGCAGACAACTTGAGGTGAGTATCAACTCACATCCTAAAATATATGAGTTTTATTTATGTAAGCTGCAATAATTAACGACACTAGAATCACTTGCTTTAAGCTATAATACATAAAACATATGCTGCCCTCTCTTACGGTTGGTGTTGGCTTCAGAGTGCTTCGTGCTTATTATTCCAAATAGTGTCGTGGTAGTCTATCATAGAAAGTTTGTCGTTGGTGTAGATATAAGCAGAGTTTATCAGTCTTGAAACATGGAAAACATAGAGAGGAGGGAATGATCACTAAAACTTCTATAATGTTGGGGCTTAAAGACACTGAGGATGAGTTAAAGGAAGCGATGGCCGATTTGCGTGCCATAGATGTCAACATATTCACTCCAATATTTAGAGGTACCTTAAATTCCAATTCATATATTAATTTAAGGGGGTGTTTAGTTATAATTAGTACATTTGAAATTGATAGTCACCAGTGATGTATCGTGATCATGTGATGGCTTAATCTGCACACTTAAACCCACTACTAAAATTGCAAAAAAAACAACAAAGTCACAATTGAATCCTTTTCATATCATGATTTATGTATGCTCACTGATTTATGTATGCTTGAATTATAGGAGACAAAATGAGGATAGATTTTTGGCTAGCGATTTTAACAAAGATGTGTACACGAAAAATGATTCGAATGGGTAAAAGTTCCGCGAACAGCATTTGAAGCTCAAATTAGTGGATGGTGAATGTGTAGCTATTGTAGCTGGAAAAATGCAATTTCCACTAATGTTTGGCTGTTTGGCACGTGTTCAGGTGGGAAAACAAAAGAGACAAAGAGAAGAGGCTAAATGCCGACCAAAATCTTAATGTGGCTATTTGTTTATCTACACTGTGCCGGCTCAAATTGGTGATGAAGATAGTATGATAATCTGGATCACCGCATGCGAAAGCGACCCATATCTTGGTGGGGCAATACTATAACAAAAGTGTTTGCAGCCATAGCGGGCTCGGATACCCTTTTGCCTGATCCTACACTCGCATTTCTGTCCTAAACACTTATCTTTGAGCAGGCTATGTCTCAAATCAAACTGTGTTAGTGATGGTTTATAATATTTGTCTACCTGCATATTTCGGATTATGGTTCTACAGGCAACCTCAAAGATGCAAAAAATAGGTGAGTTTTTTTACAAGAATTTCACAGTTGAGTTTATTTTTTAGTTGCTTACTTTTACGTGTGTTGGAAAGAGTAAAGAAGCGAGAATACACGGGAGGTTAAAGCAAATCAGAAAAGGATTAAGAAAGAGCTTGAAAAGCAAGACACCTTGAAGCAAAAATGATACACCAGATTATGTTAACACACTAGAGGCATACATGACGGGTAAGCACCTCTAATAAACAGGCAAGGATGAGCTTAGGTATGTTTCTTGGTTGATGTTCCAAAAATAGTCCTTGTCACACTATTTAACGCAAAAAGCTTTAATATAAAATTAAGCAAGCCAGTTACAACCATTATTTTACATACATAAAACGTGTACAAAGAAAGGGACGATCTGAACCCGACATTGCAAGTGTACAAACAACGTTATGCAGATCCTGAAAATGAAAAAGTGAGGACCAGATTTATTTCGTTTTGTAGATATTATTACTATCTAGAGAGTATAAGATAGTTATCAGATTTATTTTGAAGTGGAAATAGTATAAAATCAAAAGGGTTCTGTTAACCTCTGCTCGGTAGGAGCACTAAACAGATGCCGATATATGCCTAAGCATCGGTGTTAATATTTAGGAGATTTACATCAATATCCTTTTAAATTTTATAATTGCTTCAATATACATGTTCCTTAACGAATCGCAAGTTTACTCTTGAGTTACCCAAAATGTCCTGCTTAAATATTATAAAAGTATCAAATCCCTTAAACAACTAAAACAAGAAAGGAGGTTTAGAGAGAGAAAGTGGGTTGAAGTACTTAGAGAGAGAAAAGAAAGGAAAATGTATTATGTAAGTAACTAAATGAACAACCAACCCTCTCCAAGGCATGGAGAGGGGTATTTATACCTTGCCTAGGCCGGTCAATATAAGGATGTCTTATGTTGACTCGGTTAGCTTGGTAAGTTTCCAAATATTACGCTACGAGCTATTCTATTAAAAATTTGGAAGTGACCGGGTCTTTTCTTGATTTCTAACAATCTCCCCCCTAAGGGAGGTTACTTTATTTTTACAAAAACTTAAGCTTAGCATTCTGTGAATGTCTTTAATCTTTAGCTCGTAGTCTTGATTTCTTTATATTTATCTTGTGAATCTTGATGTAGCAATCTTTAGACTTTTAGGCTTTGACTTGTATCTTTGACTTGACATGAATGTGATCTTGAACTTCTAAAGATCATCAACCAAGCATAATCTCTTTACCTTGAACTTCTTAAGATCGTCAACCAAGAATAATCTCTTTACGCCATCTTGTAATCTTGCCATCTTGTGATCTTGTGACTTTGGACCGACATGCTCATACCTTTCTTCATCTTGAAACACTCGTAAATTCATCTTTCTTGAGATTCTTTAACTTCAATACTTTGTCACTTTAAGAAAGACGTTCGGTATCAAAGTAGCGAAAGACTTTTGAAACATGTACTTGAGCTTTCATAATGTTTTTACACTTTTTCGGTCGGGTATGAGCATGTGGCTATAGATATTACTCATCAAGAAGGATGCTGCTACCATCAGGAATACCTGCAAGTTTAGGTTAGTGATAATCAACAGATATGGACAAGAGTGTCTTGGTTACTTCATCAAATACGGTTGCAATAACCACGGTTCCCCGTTGATAAGTATAAATATTGTCTGTGATCAGATAGAATTTCGAAGAATCTTCTTGACAGGGTTTCACAGCTGTACTAGCCGTTCTCAATACCAGAGCGTCTCAAAGCAGACAACACGGTATGAGTGAATCGGTAAGTTACTATCTTACCGATTGAGTCATTAATTCATGTTCAGCCTTCCTATGTCTAGATACCTTTGTGAGGCTTCCCATGGATATAAGATTGAAAATTGATTTGGAAAATCAGTCGGTGTGTTAATATACAAACGGTTTTGTAACACACAAACAGTTTTAACTTTTTAAAAATTCATCCATCGATTCATATGCTGGACCGAATCGATATCTAGTGTCACAAGTTCGATCCACATAGGATCTCACACGTCACCTACCAAGAGCTTGTTTGATGTTAGCTCAAACAAGATTTCCATCTTCACTGTGAATACTTAAGTATCACTCAGATGTTCTAGCAATATCACTAGGACAATGCGTAGGACTCTTAAGATTTTACTTGTTATCACAGTGTGTGATTTAACAAATATTATGTATTAGTGTCCTAATGAGATTTATAGATGATCTCCTTGGCTCTAGACTTGATAGTGCACCTATGGTTTTAGTAATCGGAGGCTAGAGCTAATTGCCACTTTTTTAATACCAACTAACTCGGAGTGAGAGAGTCGATAGAAATGTGTGAATCTCTGTGAGTTTTGAAACAAAGTCTTTTCGACTTTGAGTGGCTGGGAAGGGTTGTGCATTGCGTCACTGGGTCTATGACTATCACACCCCACCAAGGCAGAAACGCGAGGTGTAACATATTAATAAACATCATATAATAGACAAAACACCATACATGAATTGAGATAAAAGAAAGTTATCTGAATTCCAAGACTTCAAAGTACAAGTTTAAAAGTACAAAAGTCAACATAGTTGTTTTTCTTCCGAACATGGATCACCCAAAAGACAATAACTTGGAAGAAAGTAGACATATTGAACATGTTCAAATGCAATCACACTTATTTTCCACTTTAGAGACGTCACCTGAAAAGCATGATAAAAGGGTCAACTATTGTAAATAGTTGGTGAGCTCACAAGATTATGTATACAAAATATAGTTTTATAAAAAAGTAGATGTCGCAATAATAGTTTCCCACTCATTAGAGAGTTACCAAAACAAGTCAAGTGTCCAAAAAGGATTCTAGTTTTCAAATATAGTCCCCGTTACCTAGAGTAACGTGACACAATCAATTCATCAATTATAAGTATGTATGTATGCTATAGTGTTTATGCTACGCACTACTTAAATGCATTCAGCCTTCCAGTTCCAATTCACAACACAATATGTGTAGGCGTTACCCTCGATCCATATCACAATACCATATGTCCTAGTACTATGCACCCCATTTATAGTGGGAGTGGGGAGGGGCAAATCTTCTAATAGCACTATCCATAAGTACTAACGTCTCAATCCTATTAAGGGGGATATAGTGAGCTAAAAATAGTGGCGGGTTCCAAGCATACAACAACATACATACTAAGTTCGAGTTCAACACGTTTTCAAAGTTCAACAAGTTCAAATTGAGTTCAATAAGTTTAAGTATGCTCAAAAGTTTAAACACATAAAAATACGAGCATAGTAATTAAATAAGACACATCATGCTTTCCACCCTAAAATTCTAAAAACTGTAAAAGAGGGGCTGTGAGAAACTCACGTTAAAAGTTAAAACGATAATAGGACTTCTCGGCAAACCTCACTAAGTAGGCAACCTAAACGAATATGAACCTTCTACTCGCAACCTAAGGCAAGTAAATATACCTAATTAGATCCTATACTATATGCTTGGATAATATTAAGGTTCATTAGTTAAGTCTTGTTTTCACATTTGCTTATAAGGTAACTTTTATCACAAAGCATAATTTCTACTAATTTGCCCCGAATTTCCCATCACTTTAAGTATTTATTTGACCAAGTTAACCAAAAGTTCTGTTCAAGCTACTGATCCAGGTCAAAATCCCATGTTTTAGGTGTGTCCATGAATTTTTCCAAAATTTATTAAGGTTTATACACGACCATTTATACCCGACTCAAAAAATGGCAAAATCTGGACATATAAAAGTATTTTAATGATCTGAAGGTTTAAATCAAGGTTATATGAGTTAGGCCAATGGGAAACTCTAAATAACCCTTAAAAGTGTCTCCCATATCAATTTTAATGATAGATTCATCATGGTTTATGATTTATGGTCATTTTTGTACAAGGGTTGAAAAGAGATTTTCAGGCATATTTGACACCTTTCACCATTTTGCAATTTTCACTAACCAAAAGACCTCATATTTTTACAAAGCTTACATTTCTAGAAACTAGACTCAAAGTAATTGATTTTAGGCTCTGGAATCATGTCAAAACATTTATTTATCATCAATTTATGCTCTATTTAATATGACCTAAAGATGAAATAGAGGCTGATTGAAAAATAACTTTGACTAAAACAAGTCAAACCACTAACCCAAAATGCAAAAACGACCCACTCAATTCTTGAAATCATTTTATAAATATTTAAACATCCTTTTTATAAAGAAAAATCAGTAGGTACCTTAAAATATTTTTAAACCATTGCATGTACAAGTTTACACCCGATCTAGCTCTAAATCATGGTTTTATGAACGTTTTTATGACTAGTTTTATCATTCGAATCCCCAAACCACCCGAATAATTACTATAACTATTGTATCATCATTTTAAGAGTCTCATAACACTAATTATTCAGTAGCTAATTTATTTTATAGATTAGATCCAAAGAAAATGGATGAACATGTGTTTTGAGCCAAAATAGGCACTTTTCGGGTATAAGATAGGCATAAGCCGTGTTGTACCCTTGTCTTACCTATGAGAGCACCAATAAAATGATAAGAGGGAGATGAGGCTGAGATGATTCACCACACCAAGATGAATCCTTGAATGAAAAACGAATCAAGAGGCTTGTTAAGGATTATTTCTAGGATGATGAAATAAGCCTTTTTGAGTGTTGTTCTTGTGTTTAATCAAGATTTTGACTGGTGGATTGTGGTGGTCATAGGGTGGCTAGATTTTTGAGCAAGAGAGGAAGAGAGATATGATATTTTTGAGAGAAATAATGGTGTCTGTGTGTGATAAATGAAAATAATAATAATGAGGAGTGATAAGGCGGTTGAGTGTTTTGGGAGTTGAGTGTGTAAGAGTGTGTAAGTAAAGAAAAATTGTAATTGGAGGAGGGGGGGGGGTGGCATGAACCACGGTTTTGGGGTCTTAATGAGGATGTAAATATGATTTTTGGGTGTTTAACATTATCATGTATGAATTTAATAGTGTAGGCAATATTTTGTATGTTAAATGTATAAGTTTTCATATAAAAAGGTATAGGTATGAGTATAATTTGTAGTATATTGTAGGTTAAATGTAAAACGTGTTAAGTAATGTTTGTTAAGAGTTAATTTATATACTTAGGTCATATTGAAGTGTTCTAAGTCCGTTATAAGAAACGTAAGTGCAAAAACGTAAGAATTTATGCAATATCGGGTTTACAGGGAAACTTGCAAGTTATAATGAACGAAGTAACCTAAGTTCATAAAAGTGAATGTATTATGTTTATTAATGGTTTTTGACATTGTCCTAATGACCTTTGAGCATATCGTTGATCGTTAAGACCATTAACTAGGATCATAGATCGAATGTGCGTTCGTATAACTAGGGTTCCTAGGAATTGACTGTTTAGTTCATAAAATTACATGACCATTTAGAAAGTGACTCAACAAAAATTTAATGGAGTCAAAAATATCGTATGTTTGCTATTGCTTACTGACCTTAAAATAGACAGTTGTCACAGTATTCCCCTGTTAAAGGGAATTTCGTCTCGTAATTTCAATTTCTCATCCTAAGCCATAGAGCTCGCGAACAGTTGCAGATACTTGCGCTTCATTTCGTCTTCTCGTTCCCAAGTAAATTTTGGTCCTCGTCGGGAGTTCCAATGAACTTTCACGATAGGAATGCGACTTTGCTTTAGTTTCTTGACCTCATGGTCTATGATCTCAATTGGATCCTCAACAAAATGTAGTCCATTGTCAATCTTGATTTCTTCCAGTGGTACGTGCAGATTTGCATCTGCCAGGAATTTCTTTAGGTTTGACACATGAAACGTGTTGTGAATACCTACGAGTTCTTGAGGTAAACGGAATCGATAAGCTACATGACCGACTCATTTGAGAATCTCGAATGATCCTACGTATCTCAGTGAAAGCTTGCTTCCCTTGCCAAAACGTACTACGCCTTTCCAAGGCGATACTTTGAGTAATCTGATTACTTAAATTTTATATATATAACTAACAAAACGGTAAACTTTTTACAATGCTTAACTAAATAATTATCTATTGATCTATTTTCTTGGCAACCAATTTAATATATATTTTAGAAAATTTGAAAACATATTTACTAAATATTATTAATTTGTGAGATAAAATATAGATAATCCTTATATAAAACTTGCTTGTCACCTAAATATGTATACCACTCATGATTTAGAGTTGGGCGCATTAGTATTTGCTCTCAAACCTGGAGGACACATATTTTATGGGAACAAAGAGTGTATGTCATACACTAATCATAAAAGCCTTAAGCACATTTTTGATCAATAAGAATTAAACATGCGTCAGAGACGATGGATAGAACTTTTCAGTGATTATGACTGCGAGATTCGCACAACCCCTAGGTAAAGGGAACGTAGTAGAATGATGCATTGAGTATTGAAAGAATGAAAAATAATTTGTAACCGATGGTTTTTGTGAGATCGAGCTCATGAGCATGCAAATTCAACTCTAGTTTAAGGCTTAGGATACTGAAGCTAGAGCGGAAGCTTCCATGGGGCGCCAACACTTCAGCAGAAATGTTGAAAGGATTGGATAAACAGTTTGAAAAAAAAGAAGATGGTGGATTTTATTTTGTTGAGCGAATCTAGGTGTCAGCTTATGGCAATTTGAGAACTTTGATAATGAATGAAGCCCATACTACAAAGTATTCTGTACATCCTGGAGCAGACAAGATGTAATATGATCTATAAGACTTATATTGGTGGCTCAGAATGAAGAAGGATATCACTTTGTATGTTAGTAAGTGTTTGACTTGCTCTAAAGTCAAAGCACATAAATCTAAGCCGTATATCATGATGGTGCTGTCGTTGTGGGTAATTTATTGATTACCAACAAGTTTTAAATTTATATTTAGCCAACTTATCCTAAAACAACACTTTAACGGGCAGTGTACCCGATCGGGTGGAGTTTCGTAGTAAGTAGGGTGTTGAACACTAAGAGCGACGTCGTTAACCTTATATTATATCAATATTTTAGTTAATCTAATTAATGTAGTTAAATATATTTACTTGTTAAGCCTATGCTATATCTATTTCTAATGATGATGGCGAGGTGTTCAGCTGAGGAGATTGGACAGGTTTTTGGTGATAATAATCAATTCTAACACAATAAACATGCAAGGAAAAACAATCATCAAGATCAAAGAACGGTTACAAGCCAAATGGACTAGGAAAATCATATTAGCCATTAAATCCGATTAAATGATGGTTTGTTTATTTAGTGCAATGATTTCTTATCTCGAAGCAACATATCCTTTCTAAGATGCGGCGAATCATCTTAAACCTGACACGTTGAATCCTGTTTGCAATTAATGTATACGCATTAAAAGCATCCTTTTAGTTTATTATAATATATCTAGAGGATTAAGCAATTGTGATATTTTCAAACCACTAGGGGCCCATCGGGACATTACCCATTACTGTCGGATGGTAATTTTATATTATGTAGTTCACTATTCAAATCTTTATCAATTGAAATTAAAGGAAACCTACTTGTTGAAACATTACGGGTCACCTGGCGATCCAAACTAAGCTTCATAATTTTTAAAGACAAAGAAGAAACATTATTTGTGATCTATTGGTCTATTATTATAAACACGATATGAGAGCTTATTCCAGTATTAGTTCACTTGTTAGGCGTAACCGACCCACTGGATGATAGGTCGAATATTCAAAACAATGCTAGACAAGTATCATGTGATAAATATAATTAAACTTTCAACGATAAATTAAGAAACCAATTTCAAAACAAACTAATCATTAAATCTTCATTAAGATGTCTAATACCCTAGGGTATTAGCCATAACCATTGTAATTATACAAGCGTGTGATCCTATAATCAAGGTAAACTAAACGTTTTTAACGAACGATACCAAAATTTAAATGGATTACAAGAGTAAGGAATTACACGTTGTCTTCTATGGAATAGTGATCATTGCTTGACCTTTGGTTGCTCTTATTTTCTTCGAAATCGTCTTTTTTCGCGTATGGCTATGGAAGAATTTAATTTGACACTAAAACTTGTTTTTGGTGTTCATTTATTATGGTATACAAACTAAAAAGTTATATCCACCGCGTATTGAACTAGGCCAATATGGGTATTGGTGTTTCCCTTGGAGTGCGCACAAGTTCTATATTAATAAAAATATTTATTCCCAAAATATAAATATCTTGTATCTAGAGTTTCTATCCAGCTTGGATACGTGGATACGACGTATAGGGAAACATGGATACGCCGTATTGGGAAGTGAGAATACGCGTTTTCTTGTGAAGTCCAGGCGCTGATACGCCGTATCTTCTTTTGTGGATACGGCGTATTGAGTAGAAATAAGCAATCTTTAAATATCATCGTTTAAGCTCCAAAAAGTGCGCCTTTTAGCATGTCTTCACAAATCACTCCGTAATTACTGCAATTTACAACTTTAAGCAATTAAGTAACGATTCTTGCAATAATTATATAAAAGTGGATAATTTATTCGGGATAAATGATGGTATAAATGTAACGTTATTTGATGTCATCAAATATCCCCCCACTTGAATCCTACTTGTCCTCAAGTAGACTCTAGAAATTTATTGAAAATGTATCCCAACCGAAGTTAAGGATTTTTCCGTTAAGCATTTCTTTTGTTTTAATCACCTGTACAAGACCAAGCACCTCACGAAATATGGAAATGAAAACACTCAGATCACTCAACTAATCTAGGGTGTAACATTTAATTGGTACGCTCATTTGCTCGGTCGTGATTACTTTCATATCATATGCTTGGCAAGGATACACATCTCCACCACTAGAGCTAAGGAGAAACAAGTCAAAAGGTAAATTGGGTTTTTATAAGGCTCAAGGTTTGATCATTCTAACAATCTTTCACTGATAGTACCACACCAACAAGGAAGCTGAATCATACATACACGGCCGTAACGACGGAATTGACATGTATAATTCGATCACATCCTCATTCGAGTTTAACCAAGGGTTAGGATGAAGAATTATATAGGGTAGGGATCTTCTAACTTTCACCAAAAGTAATAAACCAACAAGGTGGCTGAATCACGCATACATGGCCATAACGACAGAATAGATATGCATGACTCGATCTCAACCTCGTTCGAGTAAAACCTAAGATTAGTTGCTAGGAAAGGGAAGTAAATTGTTGTTAAATAAAATTCGCAAAACAAATAGATTAAGCTTGGACAAATAAGGTATATAGTTGCTAGTAACTTTTCCCGACCGATCCGTGATAAAGACTCGAAATATATACAAACGCCTCAATCATAGAAATGACAAAGACAACCTAAGTTGGCGTTCCCATAACGGTCAACTTCCCAATCATCCCAAATTTGCATACTTTCACAAAAGTGGTGATATCGTCCACTTTTTACAAAACTATACATCGTTGATTTTTATCCATTTTTCAATGAATAATCGATCCTTCCAAGTATTTCATCGGTTTAAGTTTAGCGAACTGATTATCAATCATCCTTCTTTTTTTATGCATTTTCTATTTTTCCATTTATTTTATTTTATTTTTTTATTATTTTTTTTACATAAACCTCGGTGCAATTTCACCGTCTTCACAATCATAATTCATCCGGATAATTTTTCCTTTAACACTTCATCTTCGGACATAATACATAATCGCGAAATTAGCAAAATACATAAGCTACATATTTTCCCATTGCATTGTGCAATTTCCCGACCTAATCGGAGATAGAAAATTTCACTTTGACACAGGAAATACAAAACTTTACACAAAAGCAACTAGCAACTTTAATTAAGTAAGCTTAATCTACAGGGTAGGCTAAGGTGTAAAGGTGTAACGAAATAGACATTAGGTGTGAAAAAAACATGAATGGCTCAACAGGTTTTTCTAGGGGATCTTACTCTTATAGTGAGAGTAAGCAAATGGTTACACGGGGTTTTAACTAACCGGTGTAGTTAGTTAATTTTACAACATTTAGGCTTTTTGGTGTATTCCTAGAAATTTACCAGTTAAACATGTTTCTCCATCTAAGTCCATAGTACTCATCGTTGTGGTCTCGAGTGATATACCAAGCCAAGTTCTAAAGTCCACTACATCACCGGCACACTCATATTTTTGTGGAATTTTTAGTAAACGTTTGGAAACGGAATAGGCTTAATTCTCATAATTTGGTATTAAGGGTTATAGTGTGCGAGGTCATGTAACTAGTAATTTTTACAAAAGTTATGCTCAAAAAAATAGATTTAGCATAATTTAAGCATATAGCATATTATTTGTAAACATTAAAGACAAGTAGGCGTTCTAATTCTTCACCCCCTCCCCCTCCCCCACTTAAATTATACAACGTCCTCGTTGTATAGATAAAAAAATTAAAGAAAATGGGAAATAGAATTAGAACGAGAAATTCCGATGATATGTTGCTCGGGATGATTCTCCAATTTGAGTACTTGAGCAAAAAGTGTGTTGACGAGGCTTCAGAATGCTCGTACGAGTTCAATGCACGTCTTTTTCAGAGTATACCATATCATCGATTTCCTTATAGCAAGGTCCTGCATAAAAGATTAGAAGACAAAAGTGCAATTCCTATCTCAGTTATACAATGGTTACAATGCAGGAAAACAATTAAACACACAACTGTACAGGGATCAATACGCCGTATCCCAAACCCTAGGATACGCCGTATGGTTCTTGTAAAAACAATTAAATTTTTTAAAGTACCGAAATTAAATTACAGACTGATAACGTCCAGACACATTCGTACGCCGTATCCAGAGGGGTTCGATACGACGTATGGAGTGTCTGGGAAGACAAACTCGTGCAAACAATTAAAAACGATTCAAATAATTTAAAAACGACTGGGTTGTCTCCCGAGAAGCACTTTTATTTCAGCTAATCGTTAAGTTCGACCTTTTCCTTTCCTCTTCATTCATTCTTCATCAGGTGTTGCCACGACCCATCCCTCATCAATGATACGTAAAAGTTCTCGATAAGCGTCGCGGTTGTCCTTTGCGTGGTTGAAGGTATGGGACTCTTTATGGTAATATATCTTTTCAGTTATTGAATGAGTACTTCTATCATCTCTAATCTCCTGATTTTGCAAACTGATGGTTCAAGAGCGGGATCATCCCTGCGTTCTTCATTCCCTTGATTGTCTTGAGTATTACTGGTGTTGCTTTTGTCATAATTCCTACCAAATATATTATTAATCACAAGATAAGGGTCATGAGCCTTTTCGGTTTTGAAGTTTGCATATGGTCTTGCCACTACCTTCCAAACGGTGATATGGTGCGGACTTCAGAGCATTAATCTTCACTTAACTTTATAGCTTTTACACGTTATAGTCTAGTTCGTGGAAGTTCCCAAAACTATTTATCAACCATGCACAAAATTTCATCACACCGAGAGTCGCATTTCCTCATGATTCTTCAACTTTTGCTTTGTGCATTAAGGTTTCTTCTTTCAATTTTCCATCAGCTAATTCAATCATACATTGTTGATCTGGAAATAAGTCATGCTTCCGACCCGAACCATCCAGGTAGTTCTACGCCGTTACAAAACCCATCAATATCTGAACTACACATGGGCCACTTGGTTATTCCATTCTTAAAATGATATGGTTCACATATATGATCACATAGTTGATATGGCACCCCGTAATCCAATCATGGTTTCTCAAGACCCCCTGTTACAGGATTATTCAACTCATACTCCTCGTAAGTCCTAATTCCTTGGATATCAAAAGTGAACAGATCCGTGTCAATTTTAAGGAGGTAGTTAAAGTCATTGAATGCTTTACACAAGGGTGTCTCGTAGTCAAATAGATTGCCTTCGATCTTGAAGATGTCAGTAATATCGTCTGGGTCATCATCCTCCCAGCTTCTATTTCTTCATTGTGATCGGTAAGTTGGTAGAATTTGTGAACGAACTTTTCTACCAAATCTTCCCAAGTAGTAACTGAGCCTATACAATCCTTTTTAAACCATTCACCTGCGGCACCTGCGAGTGAAATAGGGAAGATGCTAAGCCTAAATCGGTCTTGACTTGCCCCATTAATTTTGATTGGCCCAACTACTTTAAGAAATTTATTAATGTGCTCTTCAAACTCGTTTTCTCGATTGCCCCCATGGAAAGATTTATCTCGTTATTCTTGATCTAAAGCGTTCCTGTTATCTCAACAAATTTCTCTCGATCATTCTTCCTTCGTTATCATTAGAGATGTAGTTTTTTGGGTACGGAGATTATTGTCGTTTTTCGTTCTTGTCATAGTCAACGAATTTTGAAATAAAGTACAAATAGAGAACACTTAAAACAGGAAATCGAATACGAAAAATAGCTACTATAACTGTATCAGATGATCAATACGCCGTATTCAATTAATTTGAATACGCCGTATGGTCTGCTGAAGGTCACTAAGCCATATTGATTATGCAAAATACGCCGTATTGTATGGAAGAACAGATACGTTGTTTAGACTGTAGATCAATACGCTATTCTAAGTGGAAAGGTCGATACGTCATATCCAACTGGTGGATACGGCGTATCAATTGATCTGTCAGAACAGAATACTTAGAAAACGATTTAATAATGTAGGAATTTAAACACACAATTAAATCACACAATTAAATTAATTACAACTAGAATTAAATTAAACTAATTAAATTATTTTTAAACTAATGGTTAGAAATACTAATAAAATTAATGTTAACTTTTTCATCCGGCAACGGCGCGAAAAACTTGATGTGCTGTCGTGTAGGGTCAATTTATTGATTACCAACTTTTAAATTTATATTTAGTCGACTTATCCTAAAACAACACTTTAAGGGCAATATACCGGATAGGAGTGAAGCTTCATGGTAAGTAGAGGTGATCGACACTAAGAGCGGAGGTCGTTATCTCCTTCTAATCTATATCTATTAGTATTTTGCTTACTCTAATTAAGTTAATTCTAACTTACTTGTTACACCTATGCTATGCGTTTATCTAAACGATGTGGGAGGGGGGGGGGGGGGTTCAGCTGAGAGAATGGCACATGTTTTAATGGTGACAATAATCAATTCTAACACTATAACACATGCAATGAAAACACTCAGAGATAAAGAGCGGTACAAGCCAAATGATAGAAAACTGTATTAACTATATTAAATCCAATTAAATATTGGTTTGTTTATTTAATGCAATGATTTTTTACCTCGAATCGGCATATCATTCTTAAGACTTAGATGGGACAGCATCCTAAGACCTAGAAACAACACTTTAACGGGCAATGTACCCGATCGGGTTGAAGCTTATGTAAAGTAGTGGTGTCGAACATAGGCTTGAGGTCGTTTAACCTTATAATCTATTAGTATTTTAATCACTCTAGTTAAGTTAATTCTAATTACTTGTTAAACCTATGCTATGGTACGTTTCTACGAGGATGGGGAGTGTTTCAGCCTGTGGAGAGCTGACACGGTTTTTGGTTGACAATAATCAATTCTTAAAAACACAATTAAACATGCAAAGAAAAACAATTCAGAAGCTAAAAGGGCCGATACAAGCCAATATGATAGAAAAACTGTATTAGCTCATATTAAAATCATATAAATGTGGTTTGTTTCTTTAGGGCAAATGATTATCTTATCGCGAATCCGAATCTTCATTCTTAAGACTTAGCGGGACATCACCTAAGACCTAGACACGTTGAATCTGTTACAATTTTAACGTATCCGCTCATTAAGCATCCTTTTAGTTTATTCTAATAATATATAGGGATTAAGGCGCAATGGTGATCTTGTTCAAACCCTAGCCCAGCGAGAACTTTTACTCCACTTATGTTTGACGGTGTTTTATATTATTGGTAGTCCACTATTAATTCGTTTCATTTAATTAAGATCAAACTTGTTGAAAAAACAATGTTGCAAAATCGGCTAGGCGGCGAATAATCGCGATATTATCGCTAGGCGGGGTTGGAACTCTGTAAATAATTGCAACTCGCTTCTTTAAAAAATCGGCTCGGCTGGGAAAATAAGTATCGGCGATTAATCGGCCATCGGCGAGTAATCGGCCAACTCGGCGATTTATCGGGTCATCTCGGCCTTAATCGGTCAACGAAAGTCTCACAATTCTATTTATATATATATATATAATTTTCAAAAACGGTCAACCTCGGCGCTTAATCGGTCAAGTCGGTAAAAAATCGGGATACTCGATAAAAAATCAGTAAATTTTTGAATAATATATATACAACGTTAAAAAACGATTAACACCGATAATTCGGTCCTAGGCCGATTACAGGCTACAGGGTGGTCGACCGCCCGGCTAGCGACTCGCGATTTTTGCAACATTGGTTGAAACATTACGGGTCACCTGCCGGTCCAACTAAGCTCTTAATTAAAGACAAAGACAGAACGTTATTTGTGATCCTATTGGTCCAGATATAAAACACGATATGAAGAGCTATCCCAGTATCCAGCTCGCTTGTTAGGCATAACTAGACCCAATTGAATGATAGGTCGCATATTCAGATACGTAGACAAGTATCACGTGTAAAACATAATTAAACTATTCACGATCAATTAAGAAAAATCGATTTAAACAAACAAACATTAATTTTCATTAAGAATGTTAAATACCCAAGG
This sequence comes from Tanacetum coccineum, assembly GCA_026074375.1. Taxonomy (NCBI): domain Eukaryota; kingdom Viridiplantae; phylum Streptophyta; class Magnoliopsida; order Asterales; family Asteraceae; genus Tanacetum; species Tanacetum coccineum. The sequence continues at coordinate 21,517 of BQNB010004728.1, read as the reverse complement.
GTGTTTGTCCCATAAACCATTGTAATTATATAAGCGTGATCAAATAACCAAGGTAAACTAAACGTTTTACCGAACGATACCAAAATTAATGATTACACGTAGTTATAGGAAAACCTGTGTTTCTAATGGAATTCGTGGATAGTATGCTTGACCTTTGGTTGCTCTTCTTTTCTTTAGAAAACCGTCTTTTATGAGTATGGTATGAAGAATATGATTTTGCACACTAAAAACTCGTTTTTGAGTCTTCTATTTATAGTCTCTGAAAAAGGCTGGATACGTCGTATTAGGCTAGGCCAATACGGCGTATTGGGGTGTTTCCCTTGGAGTGCGCGCAAAGTTTACAATCAATCTGTAATATCTTCCCAAAATATATTATTCACCAAATCTCTGCATAGTTATCTTGCTGGATACGGCGTATAGTAGGAGTTGGATACGCCGTATTAGGAATTATTTATACGCGTTTTCTTGTGAAGAGTTGGCGCTGATACGCCGTATCTCTTTTCTGGATGCGGCGTATTGGTCAGAAATAAGATATCTTCAAATGTCTTCGTTTTAGCTCTAAAATATGTGCCTTTTAGCATGTCTTCACAAATCACTCCTCAATTACTGCAAATAACACTTTTGAGGAATTAAGTACAAATTCTTGCAATAATTTTATAAAAATGGGTAACTTATTCGGGATAAATGATGGTGTAAATGTGACGTTATTTGATGTTATCAGGGAACTAGTACCTCGTCCTGATCTTATTATGCTCATCAACCTCAAGTGATCTTAAGGTTATAGTTAGATGATTTGCTTTGGGGAGTTATTAAGAAAGACTCGGTTACTGGCTAAGGGTTATCATCAAGAGAAAGGCATTGACTTTGAAGAATCGTTCGCAACGTTTGCACGAATAGAGCCATTAGAATCTTCAGAGCCAATGTCACTCATAAGAACATGATCGTCTATCAAATAGACGTCAAGACTGCATTCTTGAATGGTGTACTAAGAGAAGAGGTTTATGTCAGTCAGAGTGTACAGATCAAGATCAAGATCATTCCAACTATGTGTACAGACTGAAGAATGATCTTTATGGGTTAAAACAGGCTTCACTGCTTGGTACGACATGCTGTCAAAGTTTCTACTCTCTCAGAAATTCTCAAAGGGTGTTGTCGATCCAACATTGTTCACGCGGAAAGAAGGAAATGATATCTTACTGGTACAAATTTATGTAGATGATATCATTTTTGCTTCTACAAATCCTGAATTTTGTGAAATTTTTGCAAAAGAAATTATTTCAAAATTTAAAATGTCGATGATGGGAAAAATGTCTTTCTTTCTCGAATTACAAATTTCTCAAAATCCAAGAGGCATCTTTATTAATCAATCAACATATGCTCTTGAAATGATTAAGAAATATGGAATGAAATATAGTGACCCTGTAGATACTCCAATGGTGAAGAGAACTAAACTTGACGAAGATCCACAAAGGATACCTGTTGACCCTACTCGTTATCGCAGTATGGTCCGCTCTCTTATGTATCTTACATCCAGCAGACCTGACCTAGTATTTGTTGTCTGATTGTGTGCCCGGTATCAGGCAAGGCCTACCGAAAGCACCTTACTACAGTTAAAAACAGTCTTTCTAGGTACCTAAAAGGAACCATAAATATAGGTCTTTGGTATCCGAAGGACACCAAAATTAAACTAACAACATACACAGATGCAATTCATGCAAGGTGTTAAGACATTAGACGCAGTACATCTGGCAATGCATAGTTTTTAGGAGATAAATTAGTGAGCTGGTCATCAAAGAAACAAAAGAGCAATGCTTTCTCAACTACATAGGCAGAATGCATATCCCTATCTAGATGTTGTGCCGAAATCTTATGGATAAGATTACACCTGAAAGACTATGGGTTTGCATTCACTAAAATTCTTCTGTACTGTGATAACAAAAGTGATATCGCTCTATGTTGCAATAATGTCCATCACTCAAGATCTAAGCACATTGATGTCAGATACCATTTCATAAAAGAGCAGGATGAAAACGGTGTGGTTGAGTAGTATTTTGTAAAGACGGAATATCAACTTGCGAACATATTCACCAAAGCATTAGGCAGGGAAAGATTTGAATTTTTACTCACTCGCCTTGGAATGTAGAGTATGACTCCGGAAACACTAAAGCGTCTTGCATAATCAGAGGAAGAGTAATTGAGTAAACTCTTCATGTATCCTATGTATATATTTATTCAACAAAAAACCACGAAAGATTTTCTATTATTGAAAAAATTTATAAAAATAAAATAGAAAAATATAAAACTAGAAAAACAAAATACAAAATTATTTTTTTTAATCCAAAATTATTTTTCATGGTCATGTCTTCTGAAATCGTTAATATTTACGGCCTCTAAAAATATCTTCAACAATGAAACGAGGTTGAATCAGTTTTATTAGTTTGATTCCATGTTTGACTTATGGCGATTTAGAATTGGCAATGAGATGGAGTATAAGCTGGCGTTGTAGTTTTTTTACGTATTGTGTTTATGGATGATTTAACTTAGAATTGCATTTGAATGAGTATAAGTCTATTCGAATCCATGTTTATATAATGCATTGTAATGAAAATTTTCAACTCGCGGTTTATGTCTAAGATTAAATCCCGTGGTTTAGGTTGATTTGTGAACCTGAGGTGTAACCTATTTGAAGTTATGCGGTTTAAGTTGCTTATTAAATCCCTTGGTTTAACTTGAAAAAAGTTTGACTTTCATGAATTGAGCTTAAATCGGATTAAATAACTCATAACTAAATCAACAATCATGTAAAACACAAAGGTATTCAATCAAATATGTGCTATATCTGTTGTATATATTAATTGGATTGATATATTCTTAGCAGAATCAAATGGTCGATCAAGAGAAAAAGCAAACGGAATCAACAACCTCGTTCCGATGAGGAATTGGTTCCAATCAATGATCGAGTGAAGATCGGTATTAGCAACTGGACAATTGCTCCAGAGACAAAGCAAAAGGAACCAATCTACCAACTCACTGTGGATATTCTTAAGCAATGCTCGTTCTTCAACGCTTTCACCAAAACAGCTGATGTTCCTGAGATCTACATGCAGCAATTTTGGCACACTGTTGCTGAAAATACAAGCACTAAGACTTACCACTTCTATGTCGCATGATCAACTCAATTGAAGTATGGAGCAGGGTATTTGTTGATGCAATTTAGATTTACACAAGACTTCCTAATCAAAACTTTGTTGAACCACCTCCACACGACGACCTTGTTTCTTTCATCAAACAGCTTGGTTACCCGGATTCTATCGATTTAATATCTACTATGTACATCGACAAAATGTATCAACCATGGAGAACTTTCTTAACCATCATCAATAAATGCCTAACTGGAAAATCTACTGGTTTCGAAGCACCAAGACGATAAGGCTTCAAAATTATTGGGGCCATGTGTCAACAACAAAATGTTGATTATGCAGCTTTGATATCGGAGGACTTCAATATCCTATAGACTTGCAGACAATCCAATGCCAAGAAGAAGGAACTGTTGCCTTATCCTAGATTCACGAAGGTCATCATCAATCACATTCTCTCAAAACACAACACCTTGTCTAAGAGACCCGAATCTTGGACGCATACGATCAAAGATGATGCAGTTTCTTGGGAAGTAGAAGTTGTGCATAAGGAGAGGCCACCCAAAGTATGGAATTTGTCAATTCCAGAGATGTGATGGCTGAGTGACACAAATCAGGAATTTGCTCACTATGAAAGTATTTGGCTAGGTTCGACCGTGTACTACTCAAGTGTACCTAACGAGACGTCGAGGAGTAGGTACTATTGAGTAGGAGAATGTGAGTTAAAGTGCATCCGTAAGAAGGCTGAAAGATTAGAGTTAGACAGAGAAACAGATCTCTTCACATTGCTGATAATGTCGTGAAAGATCCTGATCACGCTATAGAGTTAGCTGTATCAATGAGCCTAGATGAGGCCGAGACACCGGAAGAAGAACGTCGTTTGCATAAAAGACACGCAAGTCTTCTTGATGATCATCAGAAGAAGAAACTAAAAGGAGTTGCAACTGAACCTGATGATGTTGCACAATCTCTGTTGAACCTGAGGAAAGTAGTTACTTCTGATAAGTCTAATTGGGGATCTGATGAAGAAGTTATGAAAAATCCTTCAAAGACCATATTGCATTAAAATGAAGAAATGTTGTCAAAGTTCTTCTTGCAAAGGCTTGTGGAACTCGAAAAGAAAGTTGATGCAATGTCCAAGGTTGATCATACTGATGCAATTGAAAAATCAGTAAAAGCTCATGTTGATGCAATGTCCAAGAAAGAATTACTGAAAGTTGTTCCTGATTTCGGTGCCAAGAAAAACACTCCCAGTAACTTGCCCAAGTCTTCCACAACAACATCCGATTCAGATTCCGTTAAAGAATATGATATGAAGGATGAGCTGTTTCAATTAATGACAAAAACCAAGTCATTCAAAACTCATCCATCTCATCAAGAGTTGTATGATGCACTGATGAAATCATTGTTGGTACATGAAGATAACTTTGATAAACAATGTGATATCACGCCAACCCAGAGGAAAAGACGTACTCGTGCAGATCATGAAAAGGATAAGAAGAAGAGAAGACAAAAGGATACTAATGATATCGCATGTTAGAGGTAAGCCTTGTACACTTTTTGTTGTACACTTTTTGTAGTCCATCCATAATGACCATTAACTTTCATAGTCTCTTCCCCTCATTGGTTATACCATATCTTTTGACATTTCTCGTGAGTCACTGTAGCTGTGTAGCATTGAGATCCTTTAGCAGCTCTGATCATCTGATGATTAGTAGTCGGTCCCAAACTGTGGATATTTGGGCTTTTTTTTTCGTACTAGCACATTTGTATGGACATGTAAGAATAAAAGTGTTTCTAGCTCAAGATAGTTTGCAGTTATATGGTTATCACGGAGTGCAAAATGGTGTAAAAATATATGTTAAACGGGTTGCGGGTTGACCCATTTAGGCCGTTTTATGTAGAAAAATTGACACATTCCACACATTAAACCAGTAGACCATGACCAGCCTTTTAAGCTAATGGAAAGATTTGTTCTTTTCGGAACTTGTAGCTGAGCACTGGGCTAGTTGTGAAAGGAACTCCGTTCACAGATGATTAATAATTGTTAAGTAATATTTGATTTATTTATGATGGTTATCTGCTCTATACATCATCACAGCATGTGTTTTCATTAGCTTATTAACCAAATGCTCTATGATTTGAAGTTGATATCAAAGTTATAATGTTGTTAGAATAATTTAATCAACTAATAGCTATATTTTTTTATACTAATTAACTAAGGACTTGCTAATTTATTTGCTTTCTATCGTTTTGTCGAAGCTAATTCACTGGATAAATGTTCCACAGTTTTTTAGTTTAACTAATTGATCCCCAGCTGTCTATGTTTCGAGCCAGAATAATTATGCAAGTCAAACACTTATAACACCAATGAACATTACATATCACAACAGATACATTATATTGCTGCTGAAAAAGTGTACATGTTACATAAAGGAGAAGAATTTAATAGAAGGAACGATTTCTTTTCTTACCAAAAAATACTACGACCATATGTGGACCTCATCAAGTCTGCAATGAGTGGAAACTGCAACGACGCAAAAGAAGTGAGGGTAGGCACGTTAATGCAGCTATTGGAATAAGAATCCAAGAATTCGTTTGGCCCAACATAAGGTAACAGTAGTTGCACTAAAAGCTACAAACCATGGCTGTCATCGAGTTGTAATTATCAACTTTGTAGGCAAGTTGAAGAGAAAATCTTCCTCAGCAAAACGTGTCGTGAGGATTGACAAGAACATTAACAGTGATATGGTAGATGTGAATAGTGATATGGCGTCTGATATTGCAAATATGGTGAAGGCGTCGTTGGAAAAAACTGGGATACCCGTATCCTGATTGTTTACCTCCTGGCAGGTAATAGCGGCTTGCCAAACACAATTGGTGGGATTAATGCTAGCTGTTAATCGTGTATGACTCAGCGTTGCCTTCACCATTTTTTCATCAAACTTCTGTGCTCATCTAGTAAATCCATTTTGGGTTACTCGAAAGAGTTTTTTTTGTAATCCTATTTCAAGGGCTACAAATCCTTCTACTTTCCTGCAAGATTGAGTATGTTAAGGTTAAGATAATGAATGCTAGGTAAACGATATTTCGAGTAACAAAGACTGCACCTGTTTAAAGGCCCTCACTTAAACATTGTAGCTCACGTTTGTATTTGCAAGACTGCACCGGAATAAGATCAGTTTTGCTTGTGGGAGCAATCTTGCAGCCAGATGCAAAAGGTTGTTCCCAAAAGGATCTTTGATTGTTTTATAAACATTTTTATGTTCACTCATCTGATATATATAATAGGTTGTAAACCTTTTCTGAACGGTTTATCACAGCATATCACCGAATCATGACTTACCAATACTCATGATTACTCCTGCAAACGAAAATACAACGACTGCGCTCGTGAAAGATTTGAGAGCTGTTTTGAACTTGATCCCAGAGACAAGGACTGGAGTCGTCAGAAGCACACAAATAACTGCCAGCCAATGTCACTGTGGATCTTCAACCACACATGCATAGGTACATTCTTTCCAATTGTTGAGTTTACGTCGGGAAGTTTTGAGCTCATATAGCCCTCAACACGAGTCACTTTCAAAAAATTACGGTAATGCTTACTTAGAACCAATGCTGAATCTGTGTGTAGATAGTCAATAATTAGTAACGATCCTCCAGATTAAGTGGTGATGAGATTATACTTACGGTAATCATTAGCAATAATAGCATTAACTTGTAGTTCATCACCACTAGTACCAACAAACAAAGTATCCAACTTTATGTCACGAGTATTTGTGGGGTTCAGCAAATACAGATATGTGTCGGTATGCGTATTAGAAAGTGCTCTGGATAAAGGTGTCTGACCCTCTTTGTCTTTGGAAAACAACAAATCCTGATTTATTTCACTAAGATGTTGCAAGCATCCGGTGGTTACCAAACAATAGCAGCAAACATGAAGAGTGGGTTCATCTGCATTTCGCATCTCCAATAGCTAGATAATGAGATCAGCTTGATCAAGTTTAATTATAAATGCACCCTCGGCACATTCAGTCCCCACTTACGATGTTAACAAAGTTTGGCGGACAAAGCTGTGCTGTCTTATTATATTGTTGTTTTCAAAGATCGTTTTCTCAACACATATTCCTATGACAGATGGGAGTAGCTTGTGCTATCCGCGCCTCGTTTTTTGTTCTTTCTGTATGGCCTCGTCTTTCTGTCTTTCTTTACATATCTAGCTGATGGAGCAAAGCCATTTAGCAAATCAACCATTTTGACTTCTTAGAGCTAACAACGTTTAAAACTCGTCGTAAGTTCAAAATTTTCAAACTTAGATATCGCCAAGTATTACAACATAAGTATAAGTTAGTAAAATAGGTGTTACGGTCTAATCATTCTCTGTATTATCTCATGGTATATCTCATTCGATCAATAAATATGCTGTTTCATACAAAGAACAAGACAAGCATCTAACAAATGTGGTATGAGTACAAACTTACATGGTATACTGTATGCATCTTCCAAATTCTTATAGATGGAACGATGCTTCTTACTACAGTTAATGTATCACGAGCAAACATGTATCTTGATAGGATTTCAGGTCTCTAGCACTTCTATGGGAGTTCAGATTTATAATGCTGTGAATTGTTAAGTTCTTAGCATTGTTTATTTCTGCTATCCTCCTATCTGTATTACGTTTCCCACCCACATACATAACCCATCGGTTAGCATTAAGTTTCCCTCTGTTCCAGTGATGCCCGTGTTTAGAACAAGCACATTGAATCTACTGATATAACGTTGTAAGAAAGCAGGCGGGCGGTCAAGATGCATTGCAAAGTAGGTGGTACGGTTTATGGGGTCAATCGGGTCCAGTTCACAAAGACTGGCAGACCAATAATAAAGAATTGTAGTGTTAGTGATTGGGAACCGGTAAGCCCAACCATCTGGCCGAACTGACCCACGCACTTTGACTAGTCCGTATTTCTTACCAACATCTTCAACATCATGCCTCTCTTCACCACCTGTGATCATGCTGTTTTCCACTTTTGACAGAGACACCATTCCCTTCTCTTTCGACAGGCGCATCTAGTTTGTTAGGCGCCACTGTTTCAACTATCTGCTGTTTTGGTTGTTTTGAGTCACTGTGAATTTGTGACACTTGACTAGGAACAGATTGTTTAACAATGTCTCTGGTATTTTCTGCACAAACATGATAGGAATAAGTATGGAACATATACATAACGTGCAAAATAAATGTAAAGCTCTAATTTTTCTTCCATACTAGCTCGAACATTAAGAGATAAGAAAATGACGAGAGAATTTGTACCATGAGCTGTCGTTGAAATGTCAAAAGAACGTGGCGGGGGCAGAAGTGGTGGCATGTTGGAATTTTACCAATCAGTTAACCATTATACTCTTCGATGGAGTGCGCAGCGGCTAGATCTAGTCTAGTACAATAATTAAATACACATAAACACATGTTAAAGGACCTGTAAATTAAATAGGAACATACCCTCGTCTGTCACCAGCAAATCACGATACAAGAATGAGATCGAGTGACTAAAGGTTGTCACCTCTACCAGTGTCACACAAAAAACACGTAAACGAGCCGCCCGGGATGCTAGTCCAAACTCGTATATCCTCACAACAATTGTTAACCAAATGCCTCTGAAAACACGATACCTAAATCCTTTGAATAGAATCGAATTACAGGAAAAGGGATTAAGGTTTTAACGATTTGGTTGTAACCAAAAATAGGCAGGAAACAAACCGAAAATAGCCCAAATAAAACACTAAGCTCGAATCGAATAGTTCCCACTCCTTGGGAACAAGTAAACCAAAGTAACAAGCCTCCTGAAACAGCCTCAGATTAACCCACAAGTCGAAAACCCTTAAATGGGTTAACCGAATGAGGTAGAGAACCAAAAACAAAAACCCTAATCAGGTTTTGGGTGTTCGGTAGTTTACGTGAAAGGAAAAAGGAGAAAGTGATTGGGTGTTTTTTCTTTTTGTATGGCGCACCGCAAGGGGGGGGAGGGGGGAGGAATGGTGATTTATATCAACTCTAACTCCTAAATGTGATAGGTTAAAACTTCTGAGTTTAACTTGATCTACAATTACTTACCCTTTATCCCATATAAATCTTTCCTTATCACCTGGTACATTGACTTAGATCCTCCTATGAACCTTCCTAGCAGCGGCAAGCCACACTTAGGAAGCCATAGGTTTGTGTTAGTCACAAAAAGTCCGATGGTTTACTTGGAAACAATGCCACGTGGATAAGTATTAAACGTTTATCTAAATGTTTTTTTAACGTGAGTATGGCTGCCCCCAATAAGCTACACACCCTAGTTGTGCATCGGTACCAAACTAACATTAACCAACAGCTCCCACTTGGAAGTGAATGTAGCAGTTAGCCCATACACTAACGTCAGGCAAACGTCTAGCAACACTCACATTGTTATTACAAACTAGAAGTGTCTGAGAATCACGGGTTTTCATAAACATTCTCAGTAGCATGGTTATTTTATCTCTTGCTATAATCATCCCTTTGTTCAAATACCGTTAAACCATGGATATGGATCCTGACTCATTCCATATAGTTTAACCATTTAGATTCTCGTTATAGAATTCAATACAGATATACCAAATGTAATCAAGAATCAACTTGCATTACCCTTTGGGTTCGGCCAAACAATTATCTGATTAATTCTGGAGAGGCGCCAAGGTATTATTCTGCACATATCAAGTGGAGGAACAAATTCTTTGTTGAATACAAGTGTTGTGAATGCTGCTTCACATCACTTCCAATAATAGTCTTTATAACTACCATTTTCAGGACAGCGTTTGACTTAGAATTAAAAAGTGATATCCACACATACCAGAACTTGTTTGTATTCTCAAGTCTAAGGATGACTTAACTAACCATTTTTCGAAACATACTTATGACAAAAGATCCATAAAGTAAACTTTCGAAGTTTGGGGTATCCAATACGCATCCCTTGTGAGTAACATATGAGTTTGGTGGGAACCTTCCATATATTCAAAGAATATAACCAACACTCACATTTGCCTTATGTAACAATTCTTCCCCTTATTGTAACCGACAATGGACTTATTAGAATGATAAATCATTCAGGATTAAATATGCAAATATTAGAGACAAAAACAATTGTTATATGATGATACTATCAAATACCTGTATCTATATTCATCAGAATATAAAATTGTTTTACTAATCCCCATATTATCAACAGGACTAATAAACACGATTTACATGGAAATACTCTGCGGAGCATACCCAATATTCTTAGTAAGTTCTGAATGCTTTGGAGAAGCCAACGCTTTTGTAATTGGATTAGCTAAGTTGTATCTGTGTGAAAACTTTTTTCTAACTTTATGTCACCAAATTCAATAACTTCGGAAGTAGTGAACTTTGGCACGGAAATGTCTAGCACCTTTAGTGAATTCCAGACTCTTTCGGCTATGCGATTGCTCCAGTTTTAAAGAACAATACCATGTTAATGGTTTTTCAATTGTAGGGAAAACAACACCGAGCCCAGAAATGATTTCCTAACCCAAACGCTTCCTTAGAAGCCATTCAAGGCAGCAATATTACTCAGCTTCTGCAGATGAAGTAGCGAAAATGCTTTGCTTGGCACTCTTCCAATCAACAACCTCCATTCAAAATGAACACATATCTAGTTTGAGACTTGAGGTCATCAACATCCGTCATATATCCAGCATCAGGGTAGCAAGAAACCCCTGAGCTCGCGTTTTCTCACCTCGTAAACTAGAAACATGTCCTTAGTATTCTTAAATTACTTCAGAATGTTCTTAACAGTAGTCCAGTGAAGATCACTGGATTCTGTGTAATCGGCTTGTTATGTTCTGAGCGAACGCAACATCAGGGCGAGTACATCTAACAGCATACCCCATAATAGAACCCCACAGCCGAGATATATGGAACCACTTTGCATGCGCTTCAATTCGCAGGTGTAGAGGACCTTGTGATTTATCAATCTAGATATCCTTGCATGGGGATACTCCACGTTTGGTATTCCTCATGTGAAACGCTTTAATTTTTTTCGATTATAGCATTTGACATAGCCAATCAACCGTGTGATCTATCTCTATAGCATCTTGATTCCCAAGAATATAGGCAGCTTCACCTAATCTTTCATAGCAAACACTTTTCCAAGGTCGGATTTAAATCCTGTTAAACATTGGAATGCTGTTTCCCATGATATATGTCATCGACATACAAGATTAGGAAAGTGACATTACTCCCACTAGCTTTTAGAATATATTACACATGGCTATTAGCATTTTGAACTGAAACCAAAATTTTTTTATTTCATCATCAAAACGCTTATTCATTGCCTTGATGCTTGCTTAAGTCCATAAATGGAACGTTTAGCTTGCATACTCGGTTTGGATATTTTGGATTGACAAAACCTTCAGGTTGCTCCATATAGACCTCTTCATAGAGATATCCATTGAGGAAGGCAGTTTTGACATCCATTTGCCAAATCTCATAGTCATAGTACGCGGCTCTTGGCTTTATGGCTATAAGAATCCTAATAGCTCTAATGTCTGCAACAGGACGAGAGGTTTCCTCGATAATCAATTCCCTGGTGGTTTGAGTTTAGCCCTTCGCCACACGACGGTGCTTTATAGGTGTGTACAGCTCCATCCATTGTCAGTCTTTTTCTTAAAGAGCCTCTTAGCTACAACGGTTTTGCCTTTAGAAGAGTTCACAAGATCCAAACTTCGTTGTCTTTCTGGATTGAATTTCCACATTCATAGCATTACGCATTTATCGACTAGGGCTCTAACAAATGCAGCTTTATAGTTAGCGGGTTCACCAAGATCCCCTAACTCATGTTCCTCAGCATTGATGTATAAACACATACGATCTGTGGGACGTCGTGTCCTTGTGGACCTACGAATGGGAATGATATCACTTTGAGGTTCACCATTCTAGATCATCCTTTCTGATTCAAGCTTAGTGTCTTCTAGAAAGGTTGCGTATCTTCTTCTTGATATATTTTCAAGATCTCCCAAATCCCCTCTGACTCCCCATTGTTCTTGATCTATAAAGAGTATTCTCTAGAATTCCTAGCATTTTCCGAGCACAAGGTTTTGTTCTTGGAGTGGGTAGTAGAAAGAATATCCCATTGTTTCCTTTAGGGTTATCTATAAGATACACTTAATGGACCTTTTGGGTTCTTAATTGTCTAGGTTGGTAGAGTATCTCGCTTACAAGTGCCTCACAAACCCCGACTTTTAATTTACGATAGCTTAGGGGCTTGCCATGCCATACTCGTATGGTGTCTTTTTAACTTTTTTAGTTGGAACCATATTGAGAATGCGTGCAAAGGTAGTCTCAAGAGCATAATCCCAAAAGGACTTTGGAAGAGTTGTTTGACTCATCATAGATCGAACCATATCTAGTAGGGTTCTGTTTCTCCTCTCTGACACACCATTGTGTTGTGGAGTGTAAGGAGGAGTACGATGGGCGATAATCCCATGATCCTTGAGATGGCCAAACAACTCTTGACTCATATATTCGCCCCCACGATCAGAACGTAGCGATTTTATGGTCTTACCGAGTTGATTTTCTACTTCCTTTTGAAACACTTTGAAAGTTTCAAACACTTCATGTTTTGTTATTGAAACAAGTAAACATATCCTATAACGACTTAAAAGTCGTCAAGTGAAAGTGAAGATGTAGTTCGCTCCTGCCTTGAAGTGCATTTAAATGGGCCACATACATCGGTGTGTATTAGTCCAAGTAAATCTTTGGCTCCTTTCCACTTGATGTGGTAAGGTTTTTTGCCATTTTCCCGACATACAAGGAAAAACGCATTTTTCAAAAGCCATAAGGACAGAGTGAATTGAGAAGTCCATCGTGTTGCAACTTTTCAATGCGTTTCTTGCTGATATGTCCAAGACGACAATGCCACAAGAGAGCAGAGTCCAAGTCTAGCTTGGCTCTTTTGTTGCTTACAGTATATATAGAACTTTTATTTGCATAAGAATTAGAGAAATCAATTTCAAAAATACCATCCATTGGATAGACTAAAATAAAACAGTTATTCCTAGAAAACTTGAATTGTATTATTCACGAAGCGGTTAGTACAACCATCTTGTTACAAACGGTGAAATGAAATTACTCTCTAGTGATAGATGGAGATCATGACAATTGTTCAAAACAATAATAAGCGCTAGGAGAGATAAATCAAGTTGCCATTGTTCCACAGCTTCACGTTGACCATTGCCACGTACAAGTAGAGCCCCCGGCTTCAGTTTCCTACTTTGCCCTTCGACCCTGCCGTTGGTATTACAAATATGAGTACCACAACCAGTGTCATAGATCCATGATCTATTAAGGAAAGTATTGAGTTCTATAACGAAGATACCTGAACCACCACCAGCTCCAGAGGCTGCGTTCTTTTTCTTCTTTAGCAACTCGGCTAAGTACTGAGGACAGTTCCTCTTCCAATGTCCTGTCTCACCACACTCATGACAGATTGAGTCCTTTGCGGGATCTTCCCTCTTGGGTGGAGGGGGAATCTTGGGCTTGGGAGCAAAAGCGGTTAAGTTTCCCATTCCTTGATTTTGTTCCCCTGCCAGCCTTTGAGGGTTGCGGTTTTTATGCCTTCTTTTTACCGTTTTGGACTTTACCAGCTCGAAATAGCCTGTAGACAGCAGGAGCGTTGTTTTTGGGCAGATTAAGAGTTTGCTCATGGAGCTTTAGCATAGCATGCAACTCGTTAACAGTCTTCCCCAGGCTATGCATGTTGTAATTCTGCACAAACCCATCAAATTCCTTGCGTAGACCGATAAGAATCAGACTCACAGCAAGGCCAAGTGTCACGGGGTGCCCCAAACGCTCTAGATTGTCAATATAGCCTTCATTTTTATGAATACGAGCTCACTGACTGCCTTTTCCTGTTTACAGGCAGTGAAAAAATCCACGCATAGTCTTGTATTAAGCTCCTGCTCTGCTTGCTGGGCAAACAGAGCTTTTAACTCCTTTAGCATGTCATTAGCATGGAGATTTTCTAGATTTCGTTGGATCTCTGGCTCCATGGTCATGAGCATGAGTCCAGCAATCTCTTTTGATCCTTTAACCCAAGCAGTATGAGCTGCAAGGATTTCAGAGCAACTGGCTGACCGCAGGGCTACAGGAGCAGGGAGGAAGTGGCCTGCTTAGGTAATTCCTTATCATCAATTGATAGTAAATCTACGTCTGTCTATAGCCAATCACTAAAGTTTGGGTCCAGTCAGTTTTGCTTCTCGAAGAAGCCCCTTTTGGTGTTGGTTGGAAAAAAAAAAAAAAAATAAAAAAGTGGAAAAAAAAAAAAAAAAAAAAAACACAAAAAAAAAAAAAAAATAAAAAAAAAACAAAAAAAAAAAAAAAAAAAAAAAAAAAAAAAAAAAAAAAAAATAAAAAAAAAAAAAGACCGACTTGTTAGCTGAGTGAAGAGGTTGTCATCTACATTGTGAAAAAGTGTCAAATATTAGTATTGTCGATAATTAAATTCTTAAAGGAATTAACTACCCAATTAATTACTAATAAGACTAAGATCCAACTTGACCTCCCACTTATTATCGAAGGTCTGACCAACGTGTAAACAAGTAGGGCAAGAGGTAAGCGACGAGCGTTAATTGCCATCGGAATGCAATCTTAGATTTATGAGCTATGCATTTGTAATACTCTTATAGTAATGTCAAAAGCATATTTGGTCTCATCTTATGCCTCGGGTCCGAGGTCTGACCAGGTAACTCGATTTAAGTCCACCAAAACAGAACGTGCGAAAATTGATATAGGTTTCTGCCAATGGAAAAAATTCGCCATGGGTTGGCAAGGCCCTGAGGTCTGACCAGAGAGGTCAAGCCAAATGCACGTGTTCTAGTTTTGGCTGGCATAGACTTAAAATTTCATATAAGGGTATACACATAAATGTGACAAAAACGTGTACAAGAAGCATGCAAAACAACTTGTAGCACAAAGTTAAGAAAACATTTTGTTAACCTTTTTGGTATAGACATCATTTTGTCAAATGTTCTCGGTAGCTCCATTTTGGACGCACAAAGAAGCGGAGAAACAGGTCAGCGCGAAGCTTATTAAAAACCTGACTTCTTTTGGGGAACCTTAGTTGCGCCCGCCTTAAACTTCTCTTATAGTTTGTTCATAATGGGTGAGCCGTACTTCCAATTGACTAATGATGCTATGGTATGTTAAGAAACCCCTTTTGTTAACATTAGTTTTATAGTTGCCAATATGGTGGGATTACAAATTGATCAAACCCTATATTGTACTCCTACTTGTGTCCGAAGACACAAGTAATTCCAATAATTCCCTCATATGCCGAAGCATGTAGTGGGGCGGGATAAGATTAGAGATCAATTCAACCCCATATTGCGCACATAAAAACTAAAGCTTCACAAGAAATCAAATTTCATAGTTTTAATGTCCATATTAAATTTGTCCAAAAGCCACGTTTTTGCAAATAACACATAACAAGTCACAAGGAGTATGCTTAATACTAGACATGTTTAATCCAAATTTCTCTATAAGTATAAGTCCGTTTTTAAGAGTTTCATAAAGACTTATTTGCAAATATTGAGCATCACATGGCATATTACATATAAGCAAATCAAAGCAGACAGAAAATTGGATTATAATTGAAGACAAACTCTTATTAATGAAAGCAGTAAATCACATAATGCCTCGAGTTCTCAAAGAGTCTTCCCCAATTGGAGAACCATAAGACTCTCACTAGGTTTTCTGCTAAAGTGTCTAGATTGCTACATCCATCATATAGCATGATTGCATGAGTCTTAAGGCCGAGATAAAACCAAGAATAGAATAACATGGTAGCTTAATTAACATTTAATTTTAATATATTCTTCATTTTATCATTTTAACATTCGTGTTGATTCTAGGTGTTTATTCATAATTTATGGCAAGTATTGCATATAATTGCCATAATTTTCCAATAAAACAATAAATAAACCAATTTCATGCAGCCCTAGCGTGTTTAATTATGTGTGTAACCCATAAAACACCAAACGAGTTGACTCGTGATGCCACTTTGGGATTTGATAACTAGTTAACCATTAACAGTACGAGTACGCAGCGGATATGGATCAAGTTTGGTTCATACAGTTAACACACAATAAATAAACGGAAAAGGCAAACAAGAAAACATACCCTTGAAGTCAACAACAAATATTATGAAAACCAAGTGACTAAATTGTCACCTCTACGAGTGCTCATACAAACATGTCCAACAAGCACGTCTGGATGCTAGTCCTACTTCACGTGTATCCTAATACAACATTTGTATCACAAGCCTATTGAAAATCAAACACCAAAATCCTAATGCACCGAAAATCAGAAAGATGTCTTAGGGTTTTCACTGATTTCGGTTGAACCGAAATAGGTCAGTTTCATCCGAAAACCGCAAAACCTAAACCCTAATTTGTTTCTACCGCTTGTCACGCTTGAGAACCAATAAACCAAGACCCTACACCTAGCTGAATGACGTATGGGATCAGACCAACACTTGGTTATGCTTCTCGAAGGTAACCGTAATCACATAGCCAAGAAAACAAGGAACCGAAAATGAAGAAAAACCCAAATGAGGGTTTATAGTATTCGGCTGCTTTGAGGGAGATGAAAAGGGGTTGACTTGCAACTGTTTTTGAGTATGTATAGCTGTGTATATCTGCCGAATATATGAGATAGGGTGTTGGCTTTTATAGCCTTCAAAACCCTAATTGTGATAAGAGTAAAAAGCTTATACTTTAGTCTTATCACAACTCTTTTATTCTAGCCTTATCAAAACTCTTCCTTTTCATCTTATCAAAAACGAATCTAGACATATTTCTGAATCCTATAACCGGCTACTCACTAGGACAATGTAGGATTCATGTCTTAATCATTTTTGTCCTTTGGTTTACTTTTAGTAGCTTACATGAAGTTTTAAACGCACTCTTCGTGTTTAACGTGTGTGCCCCCAATAGGCTCACACATTTCTAGTCGTACACGGCTAGTCCAACTTACATATTCCAACATATAGTGACGCTCACACATTTTTGGTTAAAGAAATGGATGCAGAACGCTGCATATCATAGGGTATTGAAAGAAGGTGTAACTACATGGCACTATCATTATGTTGTGATTCTCTATCTTTGTTCTTTTGGTTCTGTGGGTGTTGTTTAGCCTGAAAAAAGTAGGAGTCTCAAGCTAATGAGGTCTCGAATATACTTCACTATTATGGCTTTGTCAAGGGCTACATAAGCTCATGGTCTTAAAAATAATTATCAAAGAGCAGCATGATCACCCACCAAACTGTACTAAGAATCATAGAGCGTTTAAGATTGTAAACTTTAAAATACTTTTTGTGCAGGTTTGACTATTTAGAGGTGTTGTAAATGTTAGTTTTATGCTTAGTTTATGAGACTGCTATTGTTTAACATGACATTATCTTTAAAGGTCTCTCAAGTCGCGGTTTTTGCTGACATTGTGTTTTGTTAGGTTACAATTAGCAAATTGTTAGTAGTCCATCCATAATGACCATTAACTTTCAGTCTCTTCCCCTCATTGGTTATATCGTATCTTTTGACATTTTGTGTTCACTGTAAGCTGTGTTAGCATTGAGATCCTTTAGCAGCTCTGAACATCTGAGCTATTAGTAGTCGGTCCGAAACTGTGGATATTTGGGCTTTTTTTTCGTACTAGCACATTTGTATGGACATGTAAGAATAAAAGTGTTTCTAGCTCAAGATAGTTTGCAGTTATATGGTTATCACGGAGTGCAAAATGGTGTAAAAATATATGTTAAACGGGTTGCGGGTTGACCCATTTAGGCCGTTTTATCTAGAAAAATTGACACATTCCACACATTAAACCGGTAGACCATGACAAGCCTTTTAAGCTAATGGAAACTGATTTGTTCTTTTCGAAACTTATAGCTGAGTACTGGGCTAGTTGTGAAAGGAACTCCATTCAGAGATGATTAATGATTGTTAAGTAATATCCGATTTATTTATGATGGTTATCTGCTTTATACATCATCACAGCATGTGTTTTCATTAGCTTATTAACCAAATGCTCTACGATTTGAACTTGATATCAAAGTTGAGACCCCAAACGGAACAGACCCAGCCAAAACGAGTCAGGCCCGGCCAACACGAGTCAGACCCGGTCCAAACAGGTCAGACCCGGCCTAAAAGGGTTAGACCCGGTCAAAAAAGTCAGACCCGGTCTAAAAGGGTCAAACCGGGTCAAAACATGTCAGACCCGGAAAAAACAGATCAGATCAGTCAAAACGGGTCAGACCCGGCCAAAACGGACCAGACCCGGCCAAAACGGGTCAACCCGAGTCAAACCCGGTCAAACCGGGTTCCAAACCATTGATCTCAACCAATTTCGTTGTAACCAAACCTACTTCCGCTATCATTATAATGTACATATCATCTGACATATGTGGGACTATTTGGCTAGCATTCACATATTTGTGATACGAAATTTGAACTTACGTGCTAACATTCAATAGAAAATCTTACTCATTAGAGAAATGAAGTGTGTTACGTGCATTCTATGTGCTTTGGGTTCTTTGATTTTAGCCTTTTAAGTGTCTTTTCAAACAATAAAATTTTCAGACATTTACGTAGGTTGGCTTTGACACCTACGAGTTTTGTTATGTAAAAAAAAAAACCCGAAGAAGTTATTTGTCTCTTCCATTTTTTTAGGTTACAATGAGGGTTACGGTGATCTTTTAAAAGATGGTATATTAAAAACTTCTGATACATGTGTTATGATCTAACACTATCGTTTTTAGTATGATTGTTTTTGTTAGTTAGTACACGCTACTGACCACCACAAAAAAAGCATCAATATTTGACCTCATTTAGGAGGCATAAAGAACTTGCATTATGTAGCATGAGATTTTTCTTAGGAGCTAAGCATAGATCTTATTTTCGTATTGTTTTGGACTATATGATCATGGTTTAAATGGTAATTTTCGTGCAAAAATGGAATTGAATTTTTTATTTTAAAGATTATCCAAATTGTGGCATAATCTGAGGTTGCATCAAGGATAAGTTTGCATGCAATAAAGACTTATATACTTTTCGTTTACAAGATCGCTTAGATTTTGTGGTAACATACCTCATCAGTCACTCTCGCGCCACAATGAAAACCACGCAGTGACTACAGCGTCCATCTCACTCAACTTTAGTGACCTCGTTTCACCCCAAGGTTGCTGTATACCATATTACAAATTAGCATTCGGTATAAAAAAGAAAATTGAAAGATATCTTAACAAGTACTTACTATATTCGGGAAATCGTCATGTTGATATTTTAGCACAAAATCAAGCACCCACTTCATGACATAGAATCCACACTCCCAAATGTCCTCTTGCAAATTTTACTATTAGGAAGCTCCCAACTCAAAGGCCCAAACAACCTATATAAAGAGTAAAATAAGCAAAAATTTATGTTAACAATTATAAAAACATAAATGAATTTGAAATCAACTTAAAAATATTTACCGTTCCACTTGACTAACGAGATAGTAGTCTTCCTTGGTTTTCTTTTCTTTCCACTTAAAAGAATCCAAAATGAATCCCCTTCCGTGCTTTGGGCAAATAATGAGAAGAACATGATGGGACCCCCACCCCACCTGACCCACGCCGCCAAACCCCCCCGCCCCCCAACCCCGCCCCACCACCCCCCACACAATTTAATAATTTATATTCCAAACACCTCACGTATATATGTGACAAACAATTTGTTATAAAAGCAACTTTAAACAAATATTTAAAGATAAAGATTGGTATATCTTACTGTGTAGTTCGGTGCCAAAAAAAAAATCATAACCCTTTAATGCTTCTGTCAAGTAAATTATGACATTAATGTCCGTGGGTATCTGTCGTGATCACTTCCGGGTTCAAGAAACCAGTCCTGTTATTTTGATTTGGTGAGGTTGCCTTGAGAAGATAAAGTGACCTGATTAAACACATTTACAAACTTTTTTTATAAAACACATAAAAGCTATGATCCGAGTAACCCGAATTAGAATATGATCGGGTTTTGGTATGGAATTTTTAGTTTGCCAATATCTACCGTGTGTGTAAAATTATTGTGTTTCTTTGTAAACACCTCCGGCATATCAAAGAAACATAAAACTTTTAAAAGAAATGATGCACAATTAGCTTGATTTTCATGCACAAAACAGATTTATTCTGAACACCCCAAGCCAATCAGAGAAAACAAAACACTTTAACATCATATATTTATCTGTAATTTTCATGCACAAAACATATTTATTTTAAATACCAAACAAAACATTTTTAATATCATATGAAAACCAATGCACATTTAGCTTGATTTTCATGCACAAAATGGCTTATTTTAAAAAAATGAATGAAAAAAAACTATAAAAAGAATCAGAAAAAAGATATATAAAACTGTATTTAATACCATAAGGGATCCCATTTCCAAATGCAATATCGCAAACCGAATACGTTCAACAATAGTATAAGCATTCCATACATGTCAATCTACAAAACATTTTTATAAGCATTCCATACACGTCAATCTACAAAACATTTCTTATAAGCATTCCATACACATCAGATAAAACTAAGATATTCCATAAACATCATTCTTCAAAACAGTTTTATAAGCATTCCATTCTTTAAGCATTTTATTTCTAAACAAAGCATAATATAACTAAGACATTTGTTTAACACGTTTTTGGACACGCAAAAACCTGTTCTCCAAGAACTTCACTTTAGCGTCACTTGGTTTTTTGCGATATTCATCCATTCTTTATATACATTTTATCTTCAATATCGTCTTCAATACGTTCTTCTTCATTGCTACTTTCTTCTTCACTGTCATTGACACGGCTTGTTGGCGGAAAACTTTATTCTCTGATTCCAGATTCTGGAGCTTCTCTTCCAGCCTAGATAAGATGAAAATTTTCAATGAAGGAATAAGACAGTGGTTTTGGATAGCTATACCTCAAAAAACTACTTGATACTATTCAAGAACATGTAGCAATTGGCTAAGCAATTTATGTGATATGGCATTATCATCGGACTTGTTAAGAAAAACTAAATTGGAACTGTAATATGGAAAAAGTTGCTACAGGTTTGCTAACCTGCTAAGAGAATCCTGTAATTGCTGAACTTTATTTTCTGAATCTTCCAGCTTTCTGAGTCTTTCTTCAATACACTCTTGAGATTTGGCATATTTCTTCTGTAAAATAGCAGATTGCTGCTTTTCCGAGTCCATCAACGCCTACATGGGGAGAATGACTTAACAAAATTGATATGCATTTCCTGATTAAATAAAAAGAACACCAAGCA
>BQNB010004727.1:82898-106062 GCA_026074375.1 Tanacetum coccineum | reverse complement strand
TATTAACTATTAAACTACGAGCTATAATAAACAGTAAAATACACGGGGTGACCGAGTCTTTTTCTAATATCTAACAGGCTCAAAATAGGTCAAGAACAAGTGAAAGTGTTAGATAAAATTATGTGTTGTGAGAATGTGTGTGTGGTTCGAGTATTTATAGGGCAAGGAAGTCAAGATTGCTAAGTCTTGCATCCTTATCAAGGTGTAATGACTAATGGAAGCTAGGTTTCTAGCTTAGAAAGGTGTAAGGTGATGTAATGACTAATGGAAGCTAGTGTTCTAGCTTAAAAAGGTGTAAGGTGGTGGGAGGGGTTCGAATAACCTAGGAGGTGACAAGGTGGTGACAAGGTGGTAGTGAGGTGTCGACTTGGTGGTGAAAGGGTGATGACAAGGTGGTGAGTCATGGTGGAGAAAATCAATCTTGATCTTAGCTTGTTTAATAGCTAGTTCAACTAGTTAGGGATTTGTTTGGGTTGTACAAGCATGAGGTGGAGTAAAGGGAAGAAATAATTCAAATGTGGTGCTTAGAAGAGTTGTAACTTATGCTTAAAGGATGGTACCAATGGCTAATAAGAATTTGGAGGGAAATGGTTTAAATCTTATGCATGGTTAACTTGTACGTACACCTTATTGGTTAGTACATTTGGATTGCTTGTAAAATACACGTGGTTAGGGTTTAGGTATAAACTTTAATGTGTAAAATCCTTTTTATGTTAAACGTTTAGGATGGTATGTTAAATAAATAACGTACATGGTAAAATGGATATTAGAACATATTACATGACATATTACAATGTTTACTTGACATAAACATTAATGGAGTTGGTGTTGGTAGGTACGTGAGCTCGTTTATTTGGAAATGTAAGTTACGTTACATAGTTGAATGGAATATCAAATACATTGATATAAAAAAAATATATCTGTGAAAATGGTTGTATTAAATACAATAAGTGGAATATTACCTTAAAATAATATTGTGGAAAATTGTTTGTTGTTATACCTTCGACTTAATAAACCCTCTTGATCGTTATATTTCCTTGAACCAAATCCCCATAGCCGATAATTGGTGCAAATTGATCATTTTCAAACCGAACCGTACCCAGATATTTCTCGACGAAATTACACAGTAGCCTGAGGTTTCCCATCATATGTTTGGTGCATCCAGAGTCAACAATGAATAGGATGAGTTGAACAATCTGTAAGTGAATTAGAAGACGATGGAACATTTGACAAATTAGATCCTATAGAGTTTGTGAGCTTCAATACATTAGTTATCCTAGATGCATTATCTATAGTGGGACTAATGCTCGTTGACACAGTGTCTTTCCTAATTTTAGGTACCCATTTCTTTTTGGTCTTAGGAATCCATTTATATCCTGAGGGACATTGTTTTTCTATCCACCATTTCCATGCCTTATTAGTGTTCTCATAAAGCATCCTAAAGTAACTCTTGGATTTCTAGATAGTGGAATCTGATGCAATTGTTTTCTTAAGGGGTGTTGCAACAAATTTGTTTGCTTGACTTTTAGGTTTTTTTTAATACTAATAGGCACTACTTTAAGCTTCATAGTGCTAGCATTCACATCATTGATAAATTTAGAAACACAAGCATCATGATTCGAATTAAACACACATTTTCCACAAGTAGCACAAACAACGTTAACATTTGAAGTTCTTGACTTTAAACTGTCATTACACGCAGTTACAGACTTTGTTTTATTAGAAATACTAGAAATCCTATGGTAGTCTTCTACTTTTGTCTTCTTAAACGTCACTTGACTATTGTTGTGCATGACCTTTTCTTTTATCTAAGTGCTCCTAAGCTGTGGCATGTTAACACTAGTTTTATGAATTACTCCTGTAGAGGTAGAAACGCGAGGATTAGTATTCCTAGAAGTCTAAGGCAACAGAGATGCTCTACTTTGTGTTGTCCTAATGTCAATTTGATACATTCCTAGTTTAATCACATTTGTGTTTCTTATAGCTTGACTTGATGTTTGAGGTAAAATCTGTGTAGTTACTGGTTTTGATAAACCCTCTGACACATTAGTTTTGGTAACCAACTTTGTGTTTGAAAAACTTTTCCTCTCTATAAAGTCTGAAAAAGGAGTCAGTTTGCCTAAAACTGTTGGTTTTGGAATCCGGAGAGCATTTGGTTGTCGAACAAGAGATGGTTTATCAAACTTAGTATCCACAGTTTTTCCTTTCATTTTCTCTATGATTTTCTTTAACTCGCTTATAGCAATGTTCTTTTCTTGCAATTGAGCTTTAAAATCTTATATTTCAAAATATTGTTCATGTTCTTTTAGAAATATACAGTTGATCCGTTTTGTTTGCAAACGTTGTCATTTTTAATTTGTTCTTGACAGTGTTGAAAAGCAAGTCCAAGAGAAATCGAGTGTTTTTCAAGTTTAGCAAAACTTCTAAAAATCTCAATATAAACTTCTTTACTAACATTTTTAGTTTGTTTTGAAAGCTTATTTGCAAGACATTCACATTCTTTTATTTTATCTTGATAAAAACATTGCAATTCAGTTTGTTTATTTAAGCCCGAAAAAGAATGTGGTGCGGTCGTTGTAAACCACAAAAGTTTTACAACTTCCTAGGAAGAGCACCTAACCAAGGCTGTCAAGATCGCGATCCCACCTGGGATCGTTTTTGTCTTTGCAAGATCAAGATCGTAAGATCGGATTGAGATAGTAAGATCCTACCAATTTGTCATGTTTTGAAAACAAAGGATAAAAAAGTCAAACTGTTTTCATTTCTATACAACATCAAAGTTAAATTCATATAATCTCCTCTTAAATATGTCAAAGATCAAATTTGAAACACCAAAGTAAAATTAAAACACATTTTTTGAATTATTTTAATTTCGGCTTATATTTCTTAAGCTTTAATTTTCTGGCTTTATTTAAGACTTGTGGGCTTATATAAGTTTATTACGATATGAATAACTAATATAAACCCCTATAAGTCTCAAAATAAGCTAGAAAATTAGGGCTTATGAGATATAAGCCGAAAACAAATAAGCTCATAAACCCGCATATAAGCAGAAACAAACACCCCTTAGGTATAGAAAATGAAACGTCAATATTAGAGATTAGTAAAGCTCATTTGTTTTGGGGCCTAAGCAAGTGAGATGGACTAAAAAGATAGAAAAAATAAAAAAATAGAAATAGGTAAACTCGGATCACGTGACGATCTTACGAGTTTACATGCGATCCTATGATCTTACACAAGATTCCACCCCAGATGCGATCCTATGCCGATCTTACACGATCTTAGCTAGTAAACACGTAAGATCGTACGATCTTACGAGTTTACTCGCGATCTTGACAGCCTTGCACCTAACCATTGTAGTGTAGTAAGGCAAGACTCGGGGGTTGTTATCGTTCTCTAGGGGAATGACACTATGATGGCCGGATCGAATGTTAAATAAGGTCTAGGGGTTGAAGGAAGATTATTTTTGTATTTTTATATTTTATCAAAACAAGTAAATCTTGGGTTTGAAGGTTGGTTTGTTTTAAACTAATTAACTACTAAGTCTAAATCTAATATAATGGCGTGGAGGACAATTATACAATGAAGCGTATTTACCTGGGATGCACTACTCCTTGCTAGCTATCCAATTCTACCTATTTCTTTGTTACACTTGTGATGCGATGTGTAAGTATTTCCTAATTCATGAACGAATTACACGAACCCGTCGTCTATGTAATATCCCGTTAAGGCAACACACAAGTAAGGTAGTATGAAGACTATTACAAGGCCTCTAAATGTATATCACATGCATTAAAAGACTTAAAATAGATCAATCACATTGGGGGTAAGGTAGTATGAAGACTGTTACCGATGGTATCCTTTATACACACACGTGTTTCCCTAGATGTGTATGCCAATTTAATATCTTATGGCTAGTTTCTAAAGCCTAACGCGCACATCCATCATATGAAGCAATAGGAAACAAGAATTATAAACTATAATCATTAACTCATTGAAT
This sequence comes from Tanacetum coccineum, assembly GCA_026074375.1. NCBI lineage: Eukaryota > Viridiplantae > Streptophyta > Magnoliopsida > Asterales > Asteraceae > Tanacetum > Tanacetum coccineum. The sequence continues at coordinate 102,062 of BQNB010004727.1, read as the reverse complement.
CTGTCACGCAAATAACAAGATCTAATCAACTAATAACAAGATTCATGCATTCCCAAAAAATACTAGATGAATTAGCCAAGCATACTTAAACAAGAGAAATCATAATCAACAAAAGGAATTGAAGACATGAATTAAGATATAAATGATAATCAAACTATTATAAGATGTTTATGGATTGAATTAGACCTTCTAAGTTGCTGGAAAAACACCTACCCAAACCCTAGAATCGGACTTAGGGTTGGGGGCTTACAAAAAATAAGTTTATAAGGCTGTATATATAGGCAAACCCTAGGTCGGCATTCCTGACGCGGTCGCTAAAAATCTTGACTCCGTCGCGGCGTCATTTTTCACCAAGTTTTAGATTTTCTCGCTGCGATCGCGTGGGCTGTTGAATCATTAGAATCTAAGTTCGTATGAAGGAGTTATGAGCAAAACAATATCTGATACTTCGCGCGCAAGTGGAATAGTCTTCTTTATCTTGTGATGCCGAATCTTCTAGGGTTTCTTTAGGTCGGCTACGTTCTGAAGCCGTCGCAAGAGATTTGACGCCGTCGCTTGCAATTCCAGATGGTGTCACAAGGAATCCTGATGCCGTCTCCATCTTCTGTAAGCAATTTTTCAAGCCTTCGTTGTGTAAAGTTGCAATCTTGTCCCGTTCCTTCCAAAATTGAGCCCAAGTTACGTGTATTCCCTCAAAATGCCTTCCAAGTGCTAAAAATGCAAAAATAAATGATTTAGCGCATATTTAAAGCATATTTGCATGATTACAGGAGTAAAATAACCGCGAAAAAGTGTATAAAATTACACCTCATCAAATACCCGTACACTTAGGATTTGCTTGTCCCTAAGTAAATGAGCTTTTCTACATAGACAATAGAAATATCAGGGGCATTCAACTTAATCTTTAAAGGATTTTATGGCACAACCAATTAGACCTTGTAACTAGAAGCATGGAAAATATACACTAGCACCTCAAAATAAGTGTTTGGATTATCTATTTCTCTCGGGTGTATAATGATTTATAACAATATGAGAAATGGGAAAATTTAACACTCATTACTTGTTAGGGTTAAATACACAAATATGTTACTAAAGTTTGCCAAAATGTTCATCTAAGTTACTAAATTTTTTTTCGTTACAAATAGGTTACTCAAGTATACGGAATTATCATTTGGGTTATTGAACCTTTAAAATAGTTACAAAGATGTTACTCAAGTATACAAATTTATTTTTCGGGTTACTGAACCTTTACAAAGAGGCTTATTATTTGGCTTATTTACCCTTAAAAAAGTTCATCTGTATACTTGAGTAACCTTTTTGTAACGAAAAAAACTTTAGTAACTTAAGTGAAAATTTGGACAAACTTTAGTAACATTTTTGTGTATTAACCCTTACTTGTCATAGCATACAAATTACCATAGGCTTGGTAAAGGATCAAACCTCCACCGCTAGGCGCAAATATTAATCATTACTAACAAAGACACTTTTAAGGGTTGTGGGATGTAGGTGTAAGATAACATTAATGGAAACGCAAACGGATGAGAAATATTTAAGGGTGACTTTTTGGGTGAATTTGGGGTGATGTGGTTAGTTAATTACTTACAAGAATACACGTTGATTGGCTTGCTAAGCCAAAGACTCGGACAAAAATATACAAACTCTACAAAACTATACATCAATCTCTTTTCTATTTTTAAAATTTTTTTATTTTTTTATAAAAGATAACATAATACATCACTTAGGGTTTATAAACACACCCCTACACTTGAGTTTTAGAACTCATAATTACAATCTCACTAATGACCCGAATTGAGGTGGATCAACAAAACATAAAGCTTATTAAGCTCTATTAGGGGTAATAAATTACTTCTTCCCCATTTCTTCATAAGATAAATACTACCATGAATCCCAATCGTCCGAAAACTATATTTACAAGGATAAGGACTTAGCAACCGCGTACTCAAATAATTAACTTGGGTTAAAACAATAATGTACTAGAAACGAGTACATATAAGGTATGCTAAGGCGATATGGGTGTAACGATTGGTTGTAGGCTTAGACAATACTCTTCATTAATAATCCTAATTAACCAAAAAATTACAAGAACCGTGAAAAGGATAGTCTCGGAAGGCTCGGCACGTGTATAATAGGGTATCGAACACTACTAAATGAGTTCGCATCGCAAGGGTGTGGGATAAGTATATGATCGAGTGACTATCATAACAATTACAAGTTTAAACATGGTAAATCCTATTTTCTCATATCATAGAAAATCTCCTAAGTACTCACTATGCTTTTTTATGGATGCATCACAAAAACAAGTTCTAGAATTTAATATACTACCGGTATACTCATATAATTTTAAACAGATACCAATGCTCCAGAATAGGTGACAAAATCATATATACACATCTATAACGATGTAATAGATACACATGATTGCTCACTTCTTAATTCGAGAAAGAAAAGTTGTAAACTATATTGGGCATCAAAGATGGATACCCGAATTCCTAAAGATCTAGGGATGAATCTCAAATTTGGGGGTGGAATTTATTTGAGTGGAAGGGTTTTTGTGTTAGTCATATAATTCCCTATCCAATGAGACGCTACTAGAACTCTAGAGTTCACTCCGGTATGGGCTACAATTATATTTTTAAATTTGTGCTCAAAACTACCGTCTACGCTAGTGTTTCTATATAGTTTTACACCTTCATTGTTTAGGACTAAAAGAGCAAATGGCAATTGAAGGAATAGTTTCTAAGGCTTATTTCCCCCTACACTTAAGTTGAACATTGTCCCTAATGTTCTTAAAAGTACCAATAAAACGAATAAAGGGAAAAGAAAACAAGTAAAAGAAACTAGTACTCCCTTGGTTTTGCTCAATGATGGAGAAGAAACAAATGATCCCGGCTAAATCGTCATCCAAGAATTGTCCACATGAAACTCCTAAGAACTCCCGGGCTTATCTTTATCAAATATAACCTGCAAATCAAAGACAAGATGCAACTATACCAAGCGTAAAATCCATAAGTGAATGATATACAACCTCATTAACTACGTTTAGACTTCGTGAAAGCAATAAAGATAGGATGAATGTGTTAACGTAATCGTGGTTTTCTGCAGGTTTTTAGGAAAATTACCAATTCGGAAATTATACAAGATTAATTTCTCAAAAATTAATTAAAAATCAAAATTTTCCTGTAGAAGGCCTGCGACGCCGTAAGGATTAATCCTGACGCCGTCTCCAGGTTTTGTAAAGAAAAAAAATGTTCTTTTTTCAAAAATTCTTGCATGCAAGTTCCCATTAGTTATTTCCTGCAAAGTTTACTGTAAAAACCACAAAAATAGTTAACACAATCATATGAATCAAAACAAACACACAAGACACAACTAAAATGCAAGAAAATAAAAGATTGGATTGCCTCCCAATAAGCGTTTGTTTTTGTTCTAGTCACGAGCCTGACTTTATGCTTATTTGACGCGCAAAAGGTGGGTCTCCCTTACACTTAGCACTAAGTGTCGGTAATAGTAGCAATACACACCATTTAGATGGAAGTATGCGACGTGGGGTGAAGGCGGTGTGTGAATGGTCAAGGGTTCTACTACCTTCATCCTAAAACTACCCGAATCCTTTAGTTTGATGGGTGGATTTGAAGTTAGAGAAAATTTATGAAAAATAATCGAGGTTATGTCATTCTCATAAAGATTATGCTCCTAGAACTCTTTATCAATTTTGATTCCCATCATCTTTATCTCGACTTCATCTTCATCTTTGTACACAAGCTTAGTTTCTTTAAATGAATGAAGTATTGGCATTTTGAGGTTGGAATTTAGGTATTGGTGAGGGTATCTATAGATAGTGGGTTTAATATTGGAAATCATCGAGACCATATGCACCATGCTAGGCTTGAGTATTTCAGAGGTTATGGTAGGGATGCGAGTAGGAAATGTTGTGATCTTTTTGAATTTTATTGAATGAGCTTGTTGTGCCTCTATTTTGACCTTTAGGGTTGCTATTAAACTATCCACGAGGAACATAAATGTGTCTTTTGTTTTTCTTATATCTTCCTCTAATTGCCTTATTTGATCCTCTTGATCAAACTCCTCCTGATAATGTCTTTTGGGAAATGTGAATCCTCCCACATAATACAATAGCACTTCATTCCTCATCAAAGTTTCTACTCGGCACTCCATACTTTCTAACTCCTGTCCTAGATTGGCATCTATGTAGTCAGGACTTCCTTTGTTGGGAAAAATTGGGTCGTTCCACCCTTCACCTTCGTATTGGGCTAAATTCTCGATGGTCGCCCATGCTACTTCTGCCCTTAATTTTCTAAGTCTCCCACCAGCTGCATAATCAATAGCCATCTAGGTGGCGTAGTCGACATGATCGTAAAAGATTTGAAGTTGAAGCCATAAATCAAGACCATGATGAGGGACTTTTCGGAGTAAGTCCTTGAAACGATTCCATGCATCGTAGAGAGTTCATCTTGATGTTGTGGGAACATCAAGATATCATTTTGAAGTTTAGCAGTTCTTTCTGGTGGAAAAAACTGCGTGAGGAAACGAGTAGTGAGATCATCCCAAGTCGAGATAGATCCCGCAAGTAGACGATCAAGCCAATTGATAGCTTGGTCATGAAGAGAAAAGTGGAATAGATGCAAACGAGTAGTATTTCTTGTAGCACCATTAAGGTAAATGGAATCTACAATTATGAGAAAGTCCTTAAGATGTTGGATAGGGTCTTCAGACATAAGTCTGTGGAATGCACATCCGTTTTCCACAAACTGGATGGTGTCGGATCGCAAAGGGACACCTTGGCTCCTTTAGGAAGCCCAATGGCGTTTCGGTAGCCCTCGCGGCTAGGTCAGGAGTAATCTTCTAAGGTACGGGGTCGGTTTGAATTTTCATCTCCCATAATGGTCAACGAAAGAGTAGGTTTATGTGACATCCGTAAATTTTGAGGTCAGTAACCGAAAGCAAACGTATGATATTAGACTCTCTAAATTATTTATGGAGTCACTTTTATCTGGTCGTATCACTCTTAGCTTTCAACGCTTGTCTATGTGCAACCCGTGTTTCACATCGCTATTTATTTCCGAACTTATAAATTCTATTTCCTAATTTTATAGAATTTATTATTTTTAGTCGATTTAATAAAAAAATCATCATTTTTAAATATTCGCGAGTCGAGCTTTTGATATTTATCCGTTTTATTTATCGAGAAATCGACGAATGTCATATTATAGCCATGAGAGCTCATTTATTTTATTTAATTATATTTTTTTTATTATTTAAATATATTTCGTTCGTGTCAGGCCGAACCAAATTTATAAATTTATGTTTTTATAAAAATTAGCGAGTCGAGTTAATTTTTAGGGTCGAGATTTAAAAGATATAAAACTTTTAATAAAAATTAGGCCGAATCCCCTTCCCCTTTTCTCCTTGTTTTCGGCAACCTCAAGCCCACAACAATAAACCATATTATTTTTATACAATAAGCTAAACCAAACACCCTCTTATTACCCTTCTTACTCCAACAAAACTAAAAACCAAACACCCCTCTAATTTTATAAATATGGAAGATGCTAGTTAATTACTTTGCTACATAAATCCAATTATTACTTCACTCCTACCATAAATCACACACATACACAACGACTCTGTTTCTTTTTTCTCTTATTTCTGTTCGAGTAAACACTAACAATAATCACCAATTGAGCCATCAAATCTTCATCAAAACCACTCAATCATATACCAAATTGCTCATAAAAATACCCTTAATCTTTCCCCTCAAAAAAATTCGACATGCAAGCACTTTTATAAATCTCTAATTTTTTTAAAGATTTGTGTTCTAGGGATTTAAGTGATTTTAAGGGTTAAATTAGAGAAAGGTTTGATCAAGGAAGTTGTTTTTGGGTAAAAAAAATAGAGTTTTGGGTTTTCTTGCTCCGTAGTGTTCGGCCAAACACTAAACCACAAGGGTTTAGTGTTGTTTGATTTCCTTCGATTTCATTGTAAGCGTTATTACTCTTTTTTTTATTATTTAATTTTCATAGTTACACAATATATGTACATGCATGTCAATTATTTGTAATTGGAAATCCATTTATTATAATGCATGTGTTGATTTTGAGCTTGGATGATGTTTGAGGTGATCTAGTATGGGGATTTGGTTAGTTTTAGGATTTGCGAAACTTAAATTGATGTTGAAGGGATTGAAAGATATCCATAGATTAGGGCAGAAAGTTTAGGCTTAAAATTGGCTGATTTAATGTGTGATAAACTAAGATTTTAGGATTAGAATTGCAGAGGTTCGTTCTAGAATGATCGTATTTGGTATAAATTAGAGCATCTAACTCTTAAAAACGAAAATTTATGGCCATTTTAATTAGGATACCGTTCCGGCAAATTCAGAAATTGGCAAAGTTTTTCATATCCAATTTGGTTCAACTTATCGGAGGTCATTAACCGTTTCGTTTCAAAACTTTTTTCTAGGTTTTAGACTGCTAAAGTTATCTACTTCGAGTCTACTTTTCCAAAGAACTAGGCTCTGTCGAATTTCAGAAGTAAAAGTTAGTCTAAACATTTTACAAGATTAGTTCTAAACTGTGTTGTGGTCCAGAATTTAGTTTGTAAAGAGTGCAGTGTCGGCGGCAAAACTGACTTAATTTTTTTTGGACTAAATTTAAATCTGAGAATGTACAATTGATGTTGTGTGACCTCCTTAATTTTTTTCATATTTTTATAAAATTTAAGGGCCTTGCTGTTTCCTAACCTTTTGATAACTTTCTGCAGGCCTGTTTTAAAACTAGTTAATAGTGTGCTATATTATAACTAAAGTAAAACTTGGCTTAGACTCTTTGGGGCAATCGATAGTAGAGTAAGTCAATATACAGAGGGACTTGGAGATGAGTGGTAAGCAAGGTTGAGTGTTCATATGGCAAGTCTTAAGCTTAACTAGTTCAAGTAAAAACGGCGCAATTTCAAAAAATTGATAACCAATGGAAATAAACAGCGAAGTGTAATCTCATGGATTCCTAATGACGAATTGACATGCATATAATCATAAATACAATGTAGCATATTACATAATTGAATATAAATTAATATATGATTATTTAATAATAGGTCGCGTTGAAGATTTGTCATCCCCAAGGCTTTTGATTTCGTACTTTCATCTTGTACTTCCTTTTGGTATTTCTCACATCCCACTTTTCTTATCATGTTTTTAAATGTTTTTTGGTGGCAAGCTTGATGTGTCATTGGTTATAGTAATGAATCTTATCGCCACATTTGAACTGAACTGTTTTTTTGGACCTATTAGGAACTTGAGATGAACGTGTAACTTTGAAAACGTGTTGAACTTTGAACTTTGAACTTAATATGTATGTTGTTGTATGCTTGGAACCCGCCACTACTTTTAACTCACTTTCCCCCTCAACGAGATTGAACTTAGTACTATGATAGCGCTCTTATGAATTGCCACTCCTCACATCGCCCACACAAGGTGCATATTACTAATGTTTGTGAACACACATTACAACTAGAACTTTGATTGGAGTGTTGGAGAACGGTTAGGCTGAAAAACGTTTAAGTAGTGCCTCGCATAATCAACTATAGGCATACATATACCAATTTTTTAATAATATTTGGACTCTCTACTTGTTTGGAAATTAATTTTGGGTTTGTACAACTATTTTTGATAACTTGCTAATGAGTTGGAAAACCTTTATCGGACATCTACTCTTTTCTAAAACTACATTTGGAGTAATAATCTGAGAGTCACACCAACTATTTCGATATATGACCGGTTTATCATGCTTTGTCAGGTAGACGTTCTAAGAAGGTGAGAAAACTTAGAGGCTGTGTTTTTTGAGTTATTATCAAGACTCTACATATTACAAGAACTTTGCGTTGTTGAATATCCATGTTCAGATATAAACAACTTATTAATTTCATGTACTGTTTAAATTTTGTTCTTAAAGATGTTGGAGTTCGGATAACTTACTTTATTAAATTCAATATGGTGTTTTTATCTATCACCTTTGTGTAAATCATTTATTCATAGTTTAACCTCACGTTCTGCCTGTGTGTGGGTGACATTTTTAGTTACGAACAAAAGGAACACTGAAGAAATAGACTAAAAGAAAGCTACTTGACAAGAAATTAAATCTCACTTGATAGGGATCTTGTGAGTAGACCTAAGCTAGATTGAATTCGAAACATACGCTATTCCCCGACAGCGGCGCCAAAAACTTGGGTGCGAGTCCTTGTAAACCACAAAAGTTTTACAACCCCCTAGGCAGATCACCTAACCATTATAGTGTAGTATAGGCAAGACTCGAGGGTTGTTATCGTTCTCTAGGGGAATAGCAATGTGAAGGCCGGATCGAATGTTCACTAAGGTCTAGGGGTTGAAAGAAGATTATTTTTGTGTTTTTATATTTTATGAAAGCAAGTAAATCTCAAGTTTGAAGGTTGGTTTATTTTAAACTAATTAACTACTATGTCTAAATCTAATCTAAAGGCGTGGAGGACAATTATACAACGAAGCATATTTACCTGGGATGCACTACTCCTTGCTAGCTAGACAATTCTACCTAATGCTTGGTCACACTGTGTGATGCGATTTGTAAGTATTTCCTAATTAATGAATGAATTACACGAACCCGCCATCTATGTAATATCTCGTCAAGGCAATGCACAAGTAAGGTAGTATAAAGACTATTACAAGGCCGCTAAGAGTATATCACATGCATTAAAACACTTAAGAGGGATCAACCATAAATGAGTAAGTAGTTATAAAGACGTTACGGAGCGGTATCCTTTCTACACACTCGCAATATCCCTAGAACTCGAGCCAATTTTAATATCTTATGGCTTTTTTCTAAAGCCTAACGCACACATCAATCATAAAAAGCAATAGGAAACAAGAATTATAAACTATAATCAATTATACTTATTGAATCTGTTATGCAAACAACAAGATCTAATCAACTAATAACAAGATTCATGCATTCCCAAATAAATACTAGATGAATTAGCCAAGCATACTTAAACAAGAGAAATCATAATCAACAAAAGGAATTGAAGATATGACTTAAGATATAAATGATAATTCAAACCCATAACAGAGATGGGTTTAGTGGATAGAATTAGGACAATCTAAGGTTGTTGAAGAAGAACACACTACCCAAACCTAGAATCAACTTAGGTTGGGGTCGGTACAAAAAACGTGTTATCGAGGTTATATATTATCTACTGCTGCGGCTCGCATGGGCTGTTGAATCGTTTGAATCCGAGTTCGTATGAAGGAGTCTTGATCAAAAAAATATATGATATCTCTCGCCACCGCGCGCAAGTGGAAGAGCCTTCTATAATCTGTGACGCCAAATAATCTAAAACTAAAAACGTATATTAGGTCGACTATATTCTAAATGCGTCCACAAGAGTTTTGACGCCATCGCTTTCAATTCTAGACGGCTTCGCAAGGAATCCTGACGCCATCTCCACCTTCGGTAAGCAATTCTTCAAGCCTTCGTTGTGTATAGTTGTAATCTTGTCCTGTTTCTTCCAAAATTGAGCCCAAGTCACGTGTATTCCCTCCAAATGCCGTCCAAGTGCTAAAAATACAAAAAAAATGATTAAGCGCATATTTAAAGCATATTTGCATGATTATAGGGGTAAAATGACCCTGAAAAAGTGTATAAAATTACACCTCATTAGAATGCAAATAAGAACACATAATATCCTTTGAGACACACTATCGGAGAAGTAGATCATATACATTTGAAAAAATGGCTTTTTCTGATTCGAGTTCGTCAACCTCTTTTTCAAGTGATCGAACGTACTCTAAATCTGCAAACATTTCTTGTTTAAGTTCATGTACAAAATTGAGGCCATCATCTCTTGACTTATTTGCAAGATGAATTAGAAGATTTTTCAAAAGTGTGGTCATATCTTGCATAGTTAGTTGACGCCATTGATCATACATATGTTTGTGCCAAGCTAAATCAACAATTTCTTTGAAATGATTTATGTTATTTGTTATTACATTAAACGCTTTTCTACTATTGCTTATCGATTATGGAGTAGGTAGAAAACGTATGTTTTTAGCAATGTTAGGCTTATATTTAATAAACGTTCGTCTTCACATTTTCTTTCGAGTCTTATTGGCGTACCATAACTGATCAAGATCTTTCTGTGTTGGTGGTTTAAAAATTTCATAAAGACTGTTTTGCTTTGTGTAATCATATGATTTCACTTTGTCTTTATTCAATTTTGATCTACTTTCTTGTTTAAGAGTCAAAGTCTCTTCCCTATCAGGGAAAAATATGTTTGCAAGATCATCTTTGTCATATGAGATCTTATACAAACTTGGCTTTTCAGATTGGGCTTTCTTGAGGTACGTAGGATTTGCGAGCTAACATATGAATGGTTTGAATAGATTGATTTTTTTGTAGACAATGTCGTTTACAAACTTTAGTTTTTTTTCTAAAGAAATCTGTTTTTCAATATCCTTTTCTTGTCTTGTTTTGAAATCATGTATTACCTGGTTTTTCTCTTTAATAAGACTTTCATATTGTGAAGTTGTTAAAGAATTCTGTTTGACTAACTCATTGTTTTTCTCTTCTTTCACAGAAATTTCTTATCCTTTTGTTTTCAAAACTTCTTGTGAATCAATTTCTTTTTGAGCTAATAATCCTAGAGTTTCTTTCAATTTACATTCAAGTCTATCATTTCAAATGTACAATCATTAAATCTTTTGTACTTCGCAACCTCAACCTCATGGTCATAAAGTGCACCTAAGTATCTATCTTGAGTTCTATTAGACTCCTCAAGACTAGATTTTCACTTTTCAAGTGCATATTTGCACTCTTGTAATTCATGAGCGAGTGATGTGTTTTCTTTTTTTAATTGCTTTTGAATCTTTTTGTTTTTATCAGTATCAAGTTTTAAATTTGCAATTAAATTAGCAAGCACAGCACACTCATCATCACATTCTTTAGCATTTTGGTCAGCCTGATTGACATGATCACATATATTCGATGAATCAGGAATGACATTGCTATCATACTTTTCCACTACATATGTGGCATTAATGGATTCAGGTTGCTCAGAATGTTATCTCTCATTGGCAAGCACATTATATTCAACATTAGATTGTACCTTTTCCAATGGCTCAGCATCAGATCCTGAATCAGCAGTTAGGACCTCCTGAATCTTTGCCATAAAGCTGTATTGTGCTTCTAATTCTTGTTCATCTATTTCTTTATCCGTATCATCTAGCCAATCACTCTGTTCTGTACGCAATGGAACACCTTTCTCTGCTTGCTTGCACATCAACATCTTTTCCTTTTGATAAGTGTAATCTTTTACTCATTTTGGTTTCCCGCACTCCTTAGCAAAATGCCTAAACTCCTTGCAATTGAAACAATGTATCTTAGTCTGCTGCACTACCTGATTACCTATAGTTGCCCTAGCCCCAGCAACAGTCACTATCCTCTGATTCCCAAACTGCCCAGTCTGATTGTCATTCTTGTGTCATAGAGATGTATCCACATGCTTGTTTCTGGTTTTTGAAGAGGTTTTAAGGTTGTTGTTGGTAGATTGGTAGATCTTTTTGAACTAGTTTGCAATGAGTGCCAAGTTTTTCTTCATTTCTTTATCTTTCCGAGCTTGTTCTGGATCAATGTCTTCATCAGAAGCTGACTCAGATAGAGGTGTGATAGGTTTGGCTATCTCTTTGCCTTTGTGTATGGTATTTAAATGAGATATGGTGGAAGATGATTGTTTTGATTATGGTGCATATGATTTGTAAGATTTTAATGCTTGATAATAAGGATCTAGATATTGGTGAGCAGCAGCAACAAGTGCAAGTGGATTTGCATTTTTGTCTATCTTGTCAGTACAAATTACATTAACTTCTTTTTGATACTGTTTGAGAATGTCAAAGAGCTTGTGATATGATTCTTTGTCCAAGTCAATGGTTTGCTTCACAATAGTCACAAATCCTGTCCATTCTGGTTGAAGTTGTTGAAGAAACTAAACATTGACTTGCACAGTAGCAACTTCAGCTGGTTTCTTACCATTTCATTCATCATCTTATAGAACCTGGAGTAGTAAGACTCAATTGACTCTCCATCTCTTGAGGTAAATTTGTCAAATTCCCAAAACAGATTAGTCATGACATCTTGCTTGTTAATAGACTCACCTTATTGTAACCTTTTAATGGCTATCCACATATCTTTAGCTGTAGTACAAGCATCAACATTTGAGTAAATATCATCCCCTATTCCAGTTAAGATCAAATAGATTGCTCCAGCTTCTGAATCAAAGGGAGCTTTGTTTTCTGGAGAGATATTCATAAATGTCTCTGGAACTGTTCATGCTGGAACTGCTGGAGAATCATATACTGCAGGTTGACCTAGAATTGTGATTTCACTTAGTACATACAGACCTTGGTGAATGCATTTCTTTATAGCTACATTGTTTGCTTTTGTATCAACATATCTCATGAAGCGAGATTTCCATTGAGCATATCTTCCCGTTGCAAGCATTGGTGGACGATCTCTTGAACCAACTGCCAAGATGTTGTTATACATTTGACTGTCTAATGTGGTTGTTGTGATTGGAGTAGTCATGATGAATGATTTGTTTGATATGAAGTGAAGATGATAATGTTGATTGTTGATGTAGAATTTCTTGTCTTTAAAGTCAAATAGAAGAGGTGTGAAATATGAATCAGACACTAAAACCGTAAGATAAGAATCTTATTTCACAGGATTTTACAAAGTTCTGATATATTTCTCAAAGAGAACCAAAATTGCCTTGGACCGAAAATGTCTTGATCGAAATTGAAATTCGGTAAAATATGTTATGACTTAAATCGCAAGAGTATTTTTAAGACATATTTCGCACAACTATGTTGAAGACATATTTCGCAGGATTATGATGTGTTATATTTGGCACATTAATGGTTAAAATTTATTTCGCACTCTTATGTTAATACACATTTCGCATAATTTTAGAAAATTCTGATAGAGTTTTGTTTCACGATTATGATGTATTTCGCAAGAATGTAACACCTGTAATATTTCGCAAACTTATTTCGAACAAATATCTTATAACATATTTTGCACAAGTATGCCTAAAACAAATTTCACACAATACATCAATCGCACCTGATGCGGTCGTCGTTAGACTTCTACACAAAGTTTTACAACTTCCTAGGCAGTGTACCTAATCGTTATAGTGTAGTATAGGCAAGGCTCGGGGGTTGTTATCATTCTCTAGGGGAATACACTTAAGGCGATTGAATCTTCACTATGATTTAAAGGGTTGAAGGAGATCTTTTATAATTTTTTATATTTTTTATGAAAACAAGAAATCTCGGTTTTAAGGTTGATTATAATCTAATTAACTACTAATTCTAATCTAATGGCAAAAACAATTATACAACGAAGTGTATTCACTTGGGATGCACTACTCCTTGCTAGCCATCCAATTATACCTATTGCTTTGTCACAAGTCTTGAATTAAGTAAAGTATTTTCATGCATAACGATTACACACGAACCCCCGTTCTATTTAATAGTTTCCTTAGGAAACGCAAAGTAAGGTATAAGAAACTATACAAGACCCTAAGGTATACGATATGCTTGTGAAATTAACTTAAGAAGTGATCAACCATAATTTAAAGGGAAAGTAGTATAAAGACTGTTACCCGATGGTATCCTTTTTACACAATCATGTTTCCCTAGACATATCAACAGCGATACAGACAAAAGCTGGTTTTCTAGAGCCAAACATACACATCCACATCAACAAAAGCCATAGAACAAGAATAATAAACTAAATCATTATACTCATATTAATCCGTCACAACAACAAGATATAATCAATCACTGCATGGTTCATGCTACCTAAATAATACTAATGAATTAGCCAAGCCTACTCAAACAATATAAATCATAAATCACAAAAAGAATTGTCCTGGACAGATTTAAGATATGAAGTGGATAATCAATACCATTAACAATATGTTATATTGGAAAATTAAGTCTTCTAAGTTACTGGAAAAACACCTACCCAAACCCTTTAGTCGGCATTAGGGTTTGGGGCTTGATAAAAACAAAGTTATGAGATTGTATTTATAGGCAAAACCCTAACCGACCTTCATGACGGCGTCACAAATAACATTGAGATGCCGTCACTGTTACAATTCTCCGTGTAGTTGTAATTATTCATCGTTTTGAACGCGTGAGCTGTTGAATCGTCGAAATCCGAGTTCGTATGAAGGAGTTCTGATGAAAACAATATTAGGTACTTCACGCGCGCGTTGAATGGTATTCTTAATTTCGTCACACCGAATCTTATAGAGTTCCTTTAGGTTTTCCATGTTCTGATGTCGTCGCCAAATCTCTAACACCGTCATGGGTTGAATTGTGACGGCGTCACGTGTATCTTGTGACGCGTCTCCAGGCCTAATGTGAAACATATTCTTAGAAATGTTGGTGAGTCCGTAAGTCCTTGACCGTATTCTTTTCCAAATGAGCCCAAGTCACGCGTAATTCTTCTAAGTGCCCTCCAAATGCAAAATACCTGAAAAGAAACAATTAAGTACCTATTTTGGGCATAAATACACGATTAGTGGGGTTAAACATCCCCTAAAAAGTTATAAATTAACACCATCATCAGATACCCCTACACTAGGGTTTGCGTTACCACAAACTAATGGCTTTTCTATCCTAACAAAAACAAAATGGAGATCTAGTTTACCTACTCTTTAAAAGTATTTTACAACACAACTTTCTAGACCTCGTAATTAACAGTACAAAAAGTATCCACAGCACCCACAATAAGTTTTTGGATTCTCATCGTTCACTACAGGTGTATACGAAAATTATAAACAAGTGGAAACAGAAAATTAACACCCATTACCTGTCATAGCATATAAATTACTATATGTCTTTGTAGAAGGATCAAACCTTCCACCGCTATGTTGCAAGCATTATACATACTATCTAAGAGGTTTTTTAATGGTGATTGTATAGGCGTAAGATAAATATAATGAAACGGAAATGGATGGATAAATTTGGGTACTTTGGGTGAATTTTAGGAATGGGTTAGCTAATTATTTTACACATAAATACTTTGGTTTGGTTTGCGAAGCCAAGACTCAAATTGAAGATCTACAAACACTACCACAACTCTACATCAATACTTTCTTTTCTTCTTAATTTTTTTTAATAACATAAAAACATCACATTGGTGTTATAAAACTCCCCTACACATGAGCTATTTACAATGCTCGATATTTACAACTAATGGACCCATTTTGAGGTGGATCAAATAACATGGATATCAACTATCAAATATATCGGGTATTGACTTAACTTTTTTCCTATTCTTCTCCCCGAAATAAATACTAACCAATCGAATCTCAAATCGTCCTAAAATTGTATTTACAAGGATTAATATAACATCCGCGAATTTTTGAAATTTAAATGTACGATTTACCCTTTTAATTTTGGGTCAGACTTGACTTTTTGACTTTTTGACATTTTGTCCTTTTATGTCACATAAAAAGCGATTACTGCGTACCGGTAAAAATTTCGGAACATATTTTAAATAATAAATCATTTTTATTATTACATCTCTCCATGTGCAATTGTTTTTATCTTAATTTGACTGAAAACGAAAAAAACTATTTATTCCAAAGCTGACTTAATCAAAACGACCCCCTAAATCTTTTTTTCATTCAACACTCACTCTATACAATTTTGATGTAAAAAACGACATTCCGACCAACTTTTTTTTTAGTTTTGCTCAGACCCAAAACAAGCAAAGATTACTAAAATATCACGCAAGGTTTTGAAAAACTGCACACGATCGCGCGACACACAGAATAATTAAATTTAATTTAAATTATGTAAATTATATAATAAATATAAATAAAGTCTTTAACATTTTGTTCAAAATTTTTTTTTTTTTAACTTTGTTGATAACAGCAAATATTCGAGTATATTAATCCATTTATAACAAATTTATCATTAATATACAAATAAATAATAAACTTTTAAAAAATTTATAAAACGCTTATGAAAATTAGATCTAGAAGAATACTTGTTTTTATGGGAAAAATGATTTGGAAAACAAGCGCAAGTTTCGTGTCTTGAATCATCCTTAATTCGCTCAATATGGTACCCCAACCACTATTTTACAAAATAAACTCAAAATTACACTTTTGGTCCTGAAACATTACAAAATTAACCCATATCTATATGTAACTTGTTAATTTTATATCTATATAATATATAATATATATTAATATAATATATATATATATATATATATATATATATATGTATATATATATTATAAATTTCTTGTCATTATATATAAAAACACACACACACATAGCCATTTCTCTCTCTCATTTTTCCGGCCAGCCACCACCGCCGGCCACCACCCAACCACCGCCGAAAAAGTTTTTCGGCGAGTTTTCCGGCCGAGTCCAAAAATGTTTCTCATCACCCGATCTACCCGATCCCCACCACCACGCGCCACCACGCCACTGCCACCGCCACACTCACGCCACCATCATCATCTCCACAGCCACCCCCCTGCCACGCACCACCACCTTCACGCAACCACACCACCGCCATTATCACAGCACCAAGAAGGGTGTGTTCGGTTTGTTATAACGACCTAGGGTGCGTTTAGCAGTTAACCACCCTCAAGGGTGCGTTGGGTTTGTAAAATAAGCACTGAAGGGTGCGTTGGGTTTCGGGTCAGCCACCACCATAGGGTGGGTTTGGGTGTCAACCACCCAAAAGGGTGTTTGTTTCAATGGTTTAGCAGCGGCCACTACCACAAGGGTGTGTTTGGTTAGCAGAGAAACCAATAGGAGTGCGTTTGGATTTTACAGAAATAGTAAAGGGGTGCGTTTGGTTTTATAGAAATATAAAAGGAGTGCGTTTGGTTTAATAGAAACTGCCAAAAGGGGCGTTTGGGTTAAGAGAAGACAACAAAGGAGTGTTTGGTTGGCTGTGTAACCGCACAAAGGTGCGTTTGGTTTGGCAGATTGACCGTAGGGTGCGTTTGGATGTGCAGAAAACCGTAAGAGGGTGTTTGGGTTAGCAGTTAAACCGTAAGACGGTGTTTGGGTGAGCAGGAAAACCTTTAGGGTGTGTTTGGTTTATATAAATTGACTAAAAAAATATATCGAGATTTATAAATATAAAACCAGATATATATTGGTGGTTTAAAATGGTTAAATAAATATGATATTAATTATTTGGTTTAGTTTAGATATAATACATATATATTATATCTAAAACAGGCGGGTGTTTGAAATATTGAAACGCGAATAATTGCAACATATTGATTAAGGGAAAACGTTGAGTTTTTGCCAAAATGGGAAACGTGGTTTAACGAATAGTTCATGCCGAAATTATAAAAAGCTATATACTTCATAAATTTCATTATAATTTTTATTATTTTATAAAAACCGATAAAAGACGAAGTTATATAGTCTTAAGATCGTTAATTTGTAATTATACAATCACCAGATAAACGAACGAGAACTACACTTTTGTAAATGAGACAACTAGTTTAACTAAGACCCGTCGAGGAAACGAATACTAAATTATAAAATATTATTTTATAATTCCCGATTAATGGACAAAGTAAAGACTTTAAAACGTGTGTTTACTTTTATACAAGAACTTTTATTTAATTAAGTGGTGATTTCCGAAAACATGTCAAACTGTTTGGTTTAATTATTTACTCGCACTTCTTATATAATACTTGCAAAGTATTATACATTTCATATTAATCTTTGGATTGTTTGTCTTTGTCATATAATTCACGGTATGAGTTATATAATTGTTATTTTTCATAAGTGATATATACGGCATATATTACACACTTTGCATTTATTTTCGATTTATTTTATTTAACCAACCACCAAACAATTACAACTTAACAATCTAAATCTTTATCAACATGTCGCGTTGACGTAACCATTCATCGGGAAACCCAAATACGTTATCCTAGGCTAGTGGGTCTTAGCCGTTAAGTTAAGCTGCAACTTCTTGATCGAGCCGTTCCAGTTTTCTGTTTGTGTTGTGCTTAATATGTGCAGTTCTGCCAATCGTTCTTCAACATCAATGTGAGTTTATAGCCCTACGTTTTACATGTTTTACATACATTTTTGGGGTGAGAACATGCTTGTTTACAAATGCATTTACATGGTCGATTAAAAATTGGTTTACATACTTATTTGCATAGCTCGCTATGGGATACATTAATTGAATTCACTTTTTGGTCGCGAATACATATTTTACTTTGGAAATGATTACGGATTAGCTTAAGTTTCATGAACTGTAAATCACTTGGAGGGTGAGCGCGAATGTTATGAAATAGATCTATTCGAGTGTGACAACCCCGTTCGGGTGATTAACTATCACTGGTCAAACGTACGTCGTTCGGGTGATTAACTATCACTGGGCAAACGAACGTCATTTGGGTGATTAGCTATCACTGGGCAACGAACGTTATAACATGTTGGAATACGATTGGTTGAGTCTTCAGGGCCAACAATTACATACACATGAATATTTTCATAAATGCCCGAGTGTTCTTGGAGGGGACACCTATGATGGGTACATATTATTTTCATTAATGCCCGAGTGTTCTTGGAGGGAACACCTATAATGGGTACACTCTTACTGTGCATTGAATAAAGTGGCATACATACAAGTCTATGTCGTAGTTTCATGAACTTAGAGTAATTGTAATCATTGTTTTATAATTACATGGATATTTATTGTGCCTTGAATAAAGTGACAATATATACTTGAAACATTTTGGTGATATATATAAATATCATACCTGCTTTGAACAATTGCGGTTCAACGTTCATACGTACATTTTTGTGACTATTTGGGGATTGAAATGGTCATGCATACTTTACAACTATTTGATTTATAAAAATCATACATACATTTTGGAAGGACATTTAAGGATTTTAAATGGTCATACACACTTTACAGAACTTTGGTTCATCATTTATACTTAAACAAATCTATAAACTCACCAACTTTATGTTGACACTTTTTAAGCATGTTTTTCTCAGGTGAATTAGATGCTTGGC
>BQNB010004727.1:0-81667 GCA_026074375.1 Tanacetum coccineum | reverse complement strand
GAGACAACCCAAAAATTCCCAAAATAATTTTTCAAACCCACCTAACCGGTTCTAATCCAACGGTTCGATCCCGAACCGTTCCTTCAACAACAATCCTCAAAGCTTTAACAATCAACCAAATCGGATTGGTATCTAACTTCATGGCATCTTAAGACGCTAAACTGTCCAAGTTTGAAGCCGATTTCAAATAACAGCAGAGCGAGATTGTAACACCCCCAAATAGGGTCGCAGCGGAATAATGTGTCCAGGAGCGTAAATTCATAGATCAATAGCACAAGATATGAGAACGACCTCTAAAAGAGTCGTTTAAAATGCGATACATTGGATTTATTGAAATTGTTTAATACAAAGCACCACGGCTTAAATGGTTCAACATTTGATAACAAAGATTTTAGATCATAACAATTATCCCAAG
The DNA here is from genome assembly GCA_026074375.1 of Tanacetum coccineum. Classification (NCBI taxonomy): domain Eukaryota; kingdom Viridiplantae; phylum Streptophyta; class Magnoliopsida; order Asterales; family Asteraceae; genus Tanacetum; species Tanacetum coccineum. The sequence continues at coordinate 81,252 of BQNB010004727.1, read as the reverse complement.
ATGTAATGACTCTAAATCTTTAATGCATGACTCCCCAAAAGACTATCCCCAATGTATCCTTAGCACCTCGTACCTCATTAACCTGAGAAAACATGTTTTAAAACATCAACATAAAGTTGGTGAATTCATATGTTTATGTAAATATAATGTAGGACCGCAAGATTTCCAAGTGTATGATAATGCAACAGATGCAAACATCAAAAAGTGTAATTACGTTTCCCTAAGCTCATGATACTGAAGCTCGACATGTATGAATTGCAATATAAATTGCCAACATTGCCCTTGATGATTTTCTAACCTGCAACATCCTAAATCCGACATGGTATACGCCTGTTGTCCGGCATACCAGCATAGTGAGTGCTACTCACCCGAACGAGGATGTCAATCCCAAATAGATCTATTTATAACATTAGTGCTCACACAAAGTAATTGACAGTTCATGATAATGGGCATAGTGGGTTATCGCTACTTAGGCAAACACGTAATCATGATAAAATGTACACTTGCGTCCAATTTGTAAAACAATGCATGTTTCTCACACCAAAAGTTGTAAATCATTGATAAAGTAAAACATGGGGCTATGAACTCACCTTAGTAAGTCGTCCTCCATGAATGGTAATGTACCCAAGTATGGCCAATGAATCGCACCGTCAAATACCTAAGTAAATACGGCCAGTCTTAGTCTACAAGTTTAGGCTAACGACTTCATGTATAAACTATAATAATTTGCTAGTTTATATATATAATGTTATCACTTGTGTGGTGGTGTACACGTTTATTGTATTCGTTTTCCTCGTTTGCTCTTGGGAAGACGTATGACTATATGCTTTTAAGTTTACACGGTGTTTAAGTATTAATAATAAATACACCTATTTATTATTCTCATGACTTTAGTTACATAAGTATCCATATTATACCACGACCATTCCGATATCATAAGTGTTCATTTAAATCACTTAGTTGTATATAATACCCTTAGGTTTTCATTATTGGCAAAAATAGTCCTTATACTTTGTAAAAACAAAATATTTACCGTTTACACCCCTAGGTTTCCATATTGACCCCTTCTAGTCCCTCCACTTTACAGAAGTTACATTTTAGGTCCTTATGAGCCCCAAACAGCCCCTTAATTTCATTATTGGCAAAAACAGTCCCTTACTTTATGAAAAACAACTATAACAGTTTTACACCCTCAAGTTTTTATATTTACACTTTTTCCATTTTGACATTTTTAGTCCCTAAACAAAAAAAATCATATTTTCAAACTGTTTAAGTTCTAACAAGTGGCACAAGACTTCATTAAGCTTAAACAAGCAAAATAAGCTGTTTACTTATGAAAATAAGCTCGGATGAGCTTATTTGGGCTCATTGGGCTTTTCGGCCCAATAACTAATTCGAATAAGCCTTTAAGGTCCAATAAGATGTTCAGCTAGTTTTTTAAGTAGGTTTTGATACAATTAAGTCATTTAAGTTTAAGTAAGCTATTTTGGCTTATTGGCTTATCCCATAAGCCATAAGCCACGGTAATGGGCTTTTGGGTCCATTAAGGGTTTTAGAAGTGTAAGGTTCGTTATCCTTAGGTCCATTAGCACTCTAAGATTTTAATAAGCCCATAAATCTGTATAAGCTCTCAATTAAGTTGTTCGAGCTTATTAAGGGTTTTTAGGCCCATATTGGGCCTCGCTAATGACCATTAGGTCCATTAAGATACGTTATGGTTTCTAAGTGTGTACGATTATACAACTAAGTTCAATAAGCTCTCATAACCTTCAATATGGGCCTTCCTTAATAACTGTGGCCCTAAGTTAAACAGGCTGTTGGGACCATTTAACGGTCGTTAATGGACTGATCAGCCCAAAAAGGTCTGTTAGTGGCCCGTTAAGCTTATTAGAGGTTCTAGGGTTTAATTAGAGTTTTGTTAAGCACATCAAGCTACTATTAAGCTCTTTAAGCTCTTTAAGTTATACATAAGGCATCCTATAAGCTTGTTTATCCCATTTATGGGCTTCGTGGCCCAATAGTGGACTTATAGTTCACTGTGGTGCGTTTGGTTTGTGTTGTGAGAATCCGATCACTAGTTACCCAAATCAAGTCCGTCTAGCACTCATATGGGTCGTGTTTACCACATGCAATCGTCCAACTAGTTAGTATACATCTTACCATGCCAAGCCATCATGTTCTTGTGAAATGTTTATGTGTAAGTTTTATGTAGTTCATGTGTAAGTGTTTTCAATATTACTAAATAAGCCCTAGTCCTTAATAAGTCTTATTTTATACATATTAACACCTTTTAGCACCACACAAGTGATTATTTATATGTATACATGCGTAAAACATGTATGATTTGCACCATGCATGCAAAAGCTCATGTTAGTTTGTTAATTACAAGCTAACGTGACCCAAATGACTAGCAACCCAAGAAAGGAAAGCATGGTATGAACATGTAAGCTTAGAACGCGACTTATAAAAGTCCTAGAGTCTTGGCTTTGAGTTTATGCGAGTAGGATGACAACCCAATGTGTATACCCTTATTGTGTATGGAACCCGAAGCTTCAAAGCTCTTTAAGTACCCTAATCTTTGCTCGTGTATCCTTTAATGTTCTTGTACATGAGCCTAGTGTCCTACGTATGCTTGAGTGAGCTTAGAAGTGAAGGTGATGGTGTGTATGGGTTCGGTTATGGTCCAAATCAAAAAGAGAGTATGAGAGGTTTTGCTTGGAGAGAGTTTGTATGTTTAAGAGTTGTAAGAAGTGTTAAGTGTCAAGTATGAGTGGGTTTATATAGGCTTAAGGTTAGTTAGCTTTTCTAGTCCCTAATCCAAACCAAACCGTGCCCTAATAGGGTGGTTTTATGGTTTCTAGTTAAGCACTCATGGTTTTGTTAATACCTCCTAAGTACATCCCATAAATGCAAGATCATTGTACAAGATTGCTTAGGATTTTGATAATCTTGGGTTTGTGTAGTGTGTGTGTTGGCCGCGGGTATCCAAGACACAAAAGAGGTCAAATGTGGTCTTTATCCTTTGGTCAATAGCTTCTTAATCACAAGTTTATAACCCTAAGTACACTACATTAATTAGTTAGATGTGGTACTTGTACTTAGCATAGATAATAGAAGATTTCTAGTTGTTTAGGATGCTTAGTCGTGTAGCATTAGGAGGGAACAAGAGGGATTTGAAATCTCATGCAAGATATACAAGTACAATCTTTAATTAGGAGATAATTGTACAAGATTTGCTAGACCTAGTTGTTTACACATGAGTATTGTGTTTTAATCTAACCACAATCGGCCTTCATGGCTTAATAACACGAAAACCAAATCATTTTTGTGTTTACGGGTTAAAAGTGGTTATTGGGTTGAGTCTAGGTAAGTCTAGGCATTTCCGGGGTGTGCCTAACGTATTTTATTGTGACCGTAAGCCTTTTACGTGATCAATAAAAATAAAACACGCAAAGTTAATAATTATCTTCCTAATAATTACATAACATTTGCTTGACGTAACCCTTAATTTATTTGGTGACCGTTTACGTTAAATGATTATTTCTAGTCTACGCGATTTAGCTTAAAGGTTAAATTAAAAGTAGACGCGTACCGGACTAAAATAAATAGTGAAGAATATTAGGAGTCGTAAAATGACCTGAAAATCTGAAATGTTACAGCTTGATTTGTTAATTCCGTTGGAAGAATGGTACCATATACCTGAGTATCTTCATGTCTGGAGACATATCTCATAGAAGTAAATAGGGTATCATCTCGAGCAGTGTGCCAAAACATCTTGTTTCTCCTTGAAATAGACGGTGACACTTTTAGTCCCTTAACTTGTAAAAATTGCATTTTAACTCCAATTAAGATCTAACAAGTGACAATAAGTTTTATTAACTCCAATAAGCTACATAAGCCGTTGGCAGCTTATAAATAAGCTCGAATGAGCTTATTTGAGCTTATTGGGCTTATTTGGTCCGTTAAGGCCCATCAAGCTAATAAATGGTCCAATCAAGATCAAATAAGCACATAAGCTCTTATTTGACTTAATTAAGCTTAAATAAAACCGTTAAGCTAAAAAATAAGCTCGGGTGAGCTAATTTAGGCTTATTCAAGCTTATTGGGCTTGATAGCCCAATGATCTTAACCCGAAAGGTTGGAAAAGGTCTTTACCAAGTATTCTAACTTATTTTCTCATCTCAATAAGCACCTACAGGCCTGTCTATGCTTCTTGTATGGTATGGCTTATTCAAATAAGCTATTAAGCTCGTTAACGGGCTTGTTAGGCCTAATGTGAGCCCGATAAGTGTTTTAAGGGTTTGGGCTTAATTCTCTAAGGTCCATTAGCTCGTCTAGGCTTATTACAATCCTTATAATCTGATTAAGCTCTCAAATAAGCTGTTGAAGCTTATTTGTGGCTTATGGGTTTTATGGTTTGCGGCAATGGGCTAACGAGCTCATTTAAGGATCCGTTTTGGGTTCTAAACATACTAAGGGTCCATATTAGTTTCAAATAAGTTTGTAAGATACTTAATAAGCTCGTAGAGCTTATAATTAAGCTATTTTTAGCTTATTAGGACTGTTGGGCCTCGCTAATGACCATGAGGTCCATTAAGGCCTAGTGTGGTTTCTTAGGATGTTTGTTTATGTACTAGGTTCCATAAGCCCTTTCGATCCCTCAATAAGCTCATGTGAGCTTAATGTTTAGCCGTGGACCCTAACAAATGGGTTGTTAGGCCTGTTGGGCCCAATTTCGGGTTGCTTGGTTTAAACGAGACCATTAGTGGCCCGTTAAGCTCCTTGGTGTTTCTTAGGATTTCGTTAATAGCCCTAGAAATCACGAATAAGTTCGTTTAGCTTATATGAGGGTCGAGTCCGTCACATGCAATTGTTTAAGCGACTTATATACTCCTTCCCAATCCAAACTATTAAGCGTACGCAAAATGTTTACGTATAAGTTTCGTGAAAATTGTTGGTACATGTTGGTGTCCATGTTGGTTCTCACACTTGTATTTTAAACGAAAACACTTAGCCTTAGCTTGTTATTAAATCATGTCTTACACGTTTTATTAAGTTTTAGCACCACACAAGTAGTACACGAGTATATATATGTGCGTGAACCATGCTTGGTTGTCTCATGCACATATTTGTTCACATGAACTCATTAGTTACAAACTGACGTGATTAAAGACTAGTAAATAAAGGAAGAATGCATGATACGAGTACGTATAAGTTTAGTACATGACTTACAAAGGGTCTTAGCGACTTGGTTGACGAGTATTGGACGTATGGAATGCTAACCCCAAGCGTATACCCGATCGTATACCCAATGTATGCCAACCCTTGGCTCGTGTACCTCCTTATGTGCTTGTTAAAGTAACCTTAGTGTCATTTATGGGTTCAAAGGAGATGATGGGAGTGTTTGCTTGCGGTTTGTGACCCGAATAAGAGAAACAAGTATGTGATTAGTTGTTTGAGTGTTTTGTGAATTGCAAGAGTGTTAAATGGTAAGATGTGAGTGTGTATTTATAGGCAATGAGGCTAGTTATATTTCCTAGTCACATACTAACCCAAACCGTGCCCTAATCCAAGTAGTTTTTGGGGTTTCTAGTTGGTTACTCATTGTTTTGTTAAAACCACCAAGTACACTCCTTAATTGCTCAATCTAAGTACAAGATTACACTAGATATAGAGATCTTATGGTTTGTGTGTGTGTCTCTTGCTTAGCCGCGGCATCAAGATGCACAAAGGAAGTAAATGGGTTATTACCCATTGTGTATTTGTTAGCTAGGGGACACTAAGTACCAAGTTTAATTAACCATGGGATGTACATGTACCTTTAAGGATCATTAAGGGATTTCTAATTGATATAAGCACATGGACGAATGGTTTGTGGGTTTAAACTACCCACATTCGGCCTATAAGAGTTAATAACACAAGATTTTATCAAATTTTGTGTTTAAGGATTAAAAGTGGGTATTGGTTTGAGTCTAGGTAAGTCTTGGTATTTCCGGGGTGTGTCCAAATGTATTTTATTGCGAAACGTAACACTTTTACGTGACCAATAAAAATAAAATACGCAAAGCTAATAATTTTCTTCTTAATAATTATATGCTACTTGGTTGATGTAAACCTTAACTTATTTGATGACCGTTTACATTAATGATTATTTCTAGTCTACGCGATTTAGCTTAAAAGTTAATTTAAAAGTAAACGCGTATCGGACCAAAATAAATAGTGACGAATAATAGGAGTCGTAAAATGACCTGAAATTGAGAAATGTTACAGTCTCCACCCGTTAAAAGAGCTTTGTCCTCAAAGCTTAAGACCTTGTAGTGGATGACGAAGCCCGGTTTGTGAAGAGTTGTGGGTATTTCTGTTTGAACGAATCTTCACGTTCCCAGGTGAACTCAACTCCAAAAGTCAACAAAATATTGTTCATTTCTTCTGTACATTTGAGTTGTCCATAGGAAACAAGTTTAGATTAGGTTTTAAGCTTAGTTAGTAGAAGATTCAAAGTTTAGGGTGTTAAAATCTTTACTTTGCACCAGGGCAATTTAACAGTTTTAGTGACTTTAGATTTTATGAATTGTTGAGCATTTAGAATTCTTACTTAGTTAGTTCATGTAGAAAGGCACTTAGTAAACTTGATCATGAAATTTACAAATAAAAGGTTAGCCTGCATTTTAAAAATAGCCAACCACATCAGTACCAAGTGCATCAGCAAGAAGTATCACTTTTTCATTTAAATTTTCTTTTAATTTTTGTTAAGACTTAGTTTATTTTTCTATAGGTATCTCTAGAGTACATCTTAAGCCACAAATAGCATCTTCTATTTTTCAGTTTCATCAAAGAATAAGCTCTAAATAAGCTCAAATTCAAAAAGCTAGTTAAACGCTTACTTTCTGTGACAGTCACCATTTTGCTTATTTTGTAGCTTATTGTGTTGTTAAAAGTCCAAAGTGTCTTTGTTAAAGTTGTAGAGAATAAGCTGTTCTTCAAGTTTGTAGTTTTGAGTTTTAGCTGAAAACCACTTTTTAATAAGTCAAAATAAGCTAGAGTCGCGAGGTCTATTTCGTACTTTTCTCAAAGTTTAGGGTTACACGTTTATACTAAAGTGTAAATTGTAACTACTTACCCCGCCTACCCTTCTTTTTACTTTCTTACAATATCTACCCTGTCTTTTTAGTTTAAATAAAATAGAATTTAATTTTTAGAAATTAGTTTATAAATTAGGGTTTATAGTTTTAATTTTAGCAATTAGGTGTCAATAATAGTAAAATAGGTTTTGCATTTGATGAAAATTCTTGGGTTGTTATAGTGTTCGATCACATCCTCATTCGAATTTAACTAGTAGTTAGAATGAAGAATGATATAGGGTAGGGTCCTTCTAACTTTCACCAATAGTCATAAACCAACGAGGCAGCTGAGACATGAATACATGGCCGTAACGACGGAATAGACATGCATGCTCGATCATATCTACGTTCACGTAAAACCAATGGCTTATCATTGGGTGAGAGGGAAGTAAATTGTTGTTAAATAAAAATCAAGAAACAAATAGATTAAGCCTAAAGTACAAGTTGCTAGACACCTTTCCCAACCATTACCATGATTAAGACACGACTATTTACAACGTCTTGATCATCGATCAAAAACAACAACCTAAGTTGGCGTTCCCATAACTGTCAACTTCCCAATCATCCCAAAACTTTACATACTCTACAAGGCAAGTGGCGGTATCTTCCACTTTGTATAATACTTTACATCATTGATTTTTGTTGCATATCAACGAATAATCGATCCTTCGTGTAATTCCTTTGGTAATGCTCTTGCGAAACGATTATCTTCAAACTTTCCTTTTTCTTTTTGTGTTGTAATTTTTCTCATTTTTTTTACTAACTATGCCTCAAATCTTGGTATAGTTTCACCATCTTCACGATCATAATAATTCTGGATAATTTCTTCGATAGTTCTTCGTTCTTCAGACTCACCAATAATTATGATGGTAGTAAAATCACATGAGTTTTGACTACTAATATACATTCTCATTTGCAATGTGCAAATTTCCAACCGCACCAAAGATAGAAAATGACACAAGACTCGGGAAATACAAACTTTACACTTTAAGCAACTAGCAACTGTAAATTAAACTTAATCTAACAGGGTAGGTTAAGGTGTAAGGGTGTAACGAAACAAATAGTTGGTGTAATTCCTAAAGGATTGGCTCTACGGGTTGTTCTAGGGGAATCTTACTCTTAAAGTGAGAGTAAACAAAGGGTTTAAACGGGAGGTTAACTAACCGGTGTAGTTAGTTAATAAACAACATGTAAAGGCGATTTGGGTGTAATCCTAAAATTTACCAATTTAAACAAGTTACTCCAATTAAATCCATAATACTCATAAACTCATTATTGTGGTCTCGTCTAGATATCACCATGCCTAGTCTAAAGTCTATCTACAACATCACCGGCACACTCATATTTTGTGGAATTTGGGTAAACATTTGGAAACAAAAAGGCTAAATCCTCACAATATCTAACAAGGGTTATTGTGTGCGGGTTATGTAACATGTAATTTCACAAAAGTATGCTTGAATTTTTTTTAAATTTGAGCATAATTTAAGCATTTTAGTGTGAAAAATAGGACAAGTAAACATTCTAATTCCATCCCCCCACTTGAATTATACAACGTCCTCGTTGTATAGATAAAACATTAAATACGAGAATTAAAAAGAATTAGAATGAGAAACTCCCCTGATATTTGGCTCGGTAGATTCTCCATGTTGAGTTTATTAGCAAGAATTCATATGTTGAACAGCCGCCTTGAAGTTTCAAGACTCCAACACTTCAAGATCTTCATATTTGTAAATTCTCCACCAATATTCGTCGATATTTCTTTCACGAGGTCCTGTGTAAATTCTTAGAAAACAAATGCAATTCTATCTCCGTGTATTCGTTTGGTTAGACTCGAAATAAATACCTAAAACTGTACAGGAAGTCGATACGCCGTATCCATACCCCAGGATACGCCGTATTGATACCTGTATACGTTGTATTCATTTAATGAATACGTCGTATAGACTGTGCTAAAAATAAAGACTGGATAACGTCCAGATAGTCAATACGCCGTATCCATGGGGTTTGGATACGCCGTATAGACAGTCTGGGAAGACAGACTTACAAAATTGAAAATTACATTCCGGGTTGTCTCCCAGCAAGCACTTTTGTTTATAGCGAAGTTTTTAAGTTAGACTTATCTTCAGCTTCTCTTGACGTTGTATCATCACCCAATTCAACTACTTCTTTCTCTTTCGCATCAATATGTCCATCGTGATACTTTTTCAACCTTTGTCTATTGACTTTAAAACTGATTCCATTTTTATTGATAATTTCCACGGTTCCATATGGATGCACAGTTTTCACAACATCCATGCCGTTACCGTTTTGATTTAAGCTTATCCAATATGCATCATAAATCTAGAGTAAATAATAATACCTGGTCTCCTGGGGCGGGGAAATCTTTATCCCCCGAAGTTCTAGAGTCATGCACTCTTAGGTTTGTTCTTTGAGATCTGGTGTTTCATATGCCCTTCCATCCCTTAACGCATTAATTCATTAAAGTTCCTGAAACGTTTTTGCAAAAGCAGCTGTGAGATCATATTACATTGTTTTAATGCCCAATATGTTTTATGCTCGATTTCCACAGGCAAGTGACAAGCTTTTCCATAAACCAATCTGAAAGGGGTGCATCCAATAGGCGTTTTGTAGGCAGTTCTGAATGCCCATAATGCGTCATCAAGCTTTTCTAACCAATTCTTTGGGTTATACCCAACTGATCTTTCCAAAATACGTTTTATAGCTTTATTGGTCACTTTCATTCTGTCTGTTGGTTTGAGGGTGATATGCAGTAGATAATTTATGAGTCACTCCATATTTTTGCAAGGCTTTTTCTAATGAGAGTTACAAAAATCATCTCCCGATCACTAATACAAAGCTTTAGCGTATCAACGAATAATCGATCCTTCGTGTAATTCCTTCAGTAGTTGCGAAACGATTATCTTCAAACTTTCCTTCACTATTTTTCTTTTTTGTTACAATTTTTTCTCATTTTTTCGAATTTTTTTTCATTCTAACTATATACGAAACTCGGAGTAGTTTCACCATCTTCAGGATCATAATAATTCCGGATAATTTCTTTGATAGTTCCTTCGATCTTCGGACTCACTAATAATTGTGATGGTAGTAAAATCACATGAGTTTTGACAATAATATACATTCTCATTTGCAATATGCAAATTTCCAACCGCACCAAAGATAGAAAATGACACAAGACTCGGGAAATACAAACTTTACACTTTAAGCAACTAGTAACTGTAAATTATACTTAATCTAACATGATAGGTTAAAGTGTAAGGGTAAAATGAAACAAATAGTTGGTGTAATTCCTAAAGGATTGGCTCTACGGGTTGTTCTAGGGGAATCTTACTCTTAAAGTGAGAGTAAACAAAGGGTTTATATGGGGGTTAACTAACCAGTGTAGTTAGTTAATAAACAGCATGTAAAGGCGATTTGGGTGTAATCCTAAAATTTACCAAATTAAACAAGTTACTCCATCTAAATCCATAGTACTCATCACTGTGGTCTCGAGTGATATACCAAGCCAAGTTTTAAAGTCTACAACATCACCGGCACACTCATATTTTGTGGAATTTGGGTAAACATTTGGAAATGGATAGGCTAAATCCTCACAATATCTAACAAGGGTTATTGTGTGTGGGTTATGTATCAAGTAATTTCACAAAAGTATGCTTGAATTTTTTTTAAATTTGAGCATAATTTAAGCATTTTAATGTGAAAAATAAGACAAATAAACATTCTAATTCCATCCCCCCACTTGAATTATACAACGTTCTCGTTGTATATATAAAACATTTAAAAATACAAGAATTAAAAATAATTAGAATGAGAAACTCCCTTGATATTTGCTTGGTAGATTCTTCATGTTGAGTTTATTAGCAAGATTGTGTTGAACAGCTGCCTTGAAGTTTCAAGACTACAACACTTCAAGATCTCCAGATTTGTAAATTCTCCACCAATATTCGTCGATATTTCTTTCTCGAGGTCCTGTATAAAACATAGGAAAAAATGCAATTCTATCTCCGTGTATTCGTTTGGTTAGACTCGAAATAAATACCTAAAACTGTACAGGAAGTCGATACGCCGTATCCATTCCCCAGGATATGTCGCATTGATACCTGTATACGCTGTATTCTTTTAATGAATACATCGTATAGACTGTGCTGAAAATAAAGATTGGATAACGTCCAGATAGTTGATATGCCGTATCCATGGGGTTTGGATACGTCGTATAGACAGTCTGGAAAGACAGACTTGATAAAAATTAAAAATACATTCCGGGTTGTCTCCCGGCAAGCACTTTTGTTTTTGTGAGAGTCTTTAAGTTAGACTTCCTTCAGCTTCTCGTTACGTCATTCTCCAACTCTATAACCTCATTATCCTCCTTGTCAATGTTACCTTCGTAATATTTCTTCAATCGTTGCCCATTGACTTTGAAGCTAAACCCGTCCCTGTCAGTGATTTCTATAGCCCCATATGGATACACCGTTTTAACAATGTTTGGACCTCTCCATTTCGATTTAAGTTTTCCAAGGTATATCTTCAAACGAGAATTATAAAGTAGCACCTTGTCGCCTACCTTAAAATCTTTATCACCACGAAGTTTAGAATCATGCCATTTCTTGGCCCGTTCTTTATAAATTCTAGTATTCTCATAAGCACCATCTCTCAATTCGGCTAACTCATTAAGTTGCATAAGACGACTTTCACTAGCAAGCGTTAATCCATATTACATTGTTTTAATGCCTAATGTGCCTAATGTGCCTTATGCTCGATCTTTACGAGTAAATGGCATGCTTTCCCATAAACTAATCTAAAAGGTGTACACCCTGTCGGTGTTTTGTAAGCCGTCCTAAATGCCCATAATGCATCGTTAAGTTTTTTTGACAAATCTTTAGGATTGTACCCTACTGATCTCTCTAGGATGCTCTTAATAGCCCTATTAGTAACTTCAGTCTGTCCATTAGATTGAGGGTGATATGCCGTGGATAATTTGTGTGTCGCACCATATCTTTGTAAAGTTTTTTCAAGCTGGGAATTACAAAAATGTGTCCCTCTATCACTAATCAAAGCTTTAGGAACTCCAAACCTATCAAATAAACTTCTTAAAAACTTAACCACAACACGCGCGTTATTCGTAGGTAATGCTTGAGCTTTGACCCATTTGGACACATAATCGATAGCTACTAATATGTATTTATTACCTCTAGATTGGGGAAATGGTCCCATAAAATCTAATCCCCAAACATCAAAGACTTCGCATACCTGAATGTTATTTTGAGGTATTTTGTTCCTTGAAGATATGTTTCCTGATCTTTGACATGCATCACATCATCTTACGTACTCATTAGCATCCTTAAAGACACTAGGCTAATAAAATCCGGACTTGTAAACCTTCTTTGTGGTAATACTAGCACTATGATGCCCACCTGTAGGTCTCGAATGACAATGTGCCAGAATTTCAAGGGTTTCGCTTCCAGTCACACATCTTCTCATTATATTATCTGCGCACAATTTAAATGCATAAGGTTCCTCCCACAAGTAAGTCTTGACTTGCGAGAACAATCTCTTTTTTTTCAAAGGTCCAATTTTGGGGAACAACTTTTCCAACAATATAATTAACAAAATCCGCATACCATGGTTCATTGTCTTTAAACTTGGATTTTAGCACCATTAAATGCTTGTCGGAGAATTTATCAGCAATTTCCCTTTTAGTTAACACCTCCATATGTGGACTTTCAAACCTAGATAAGTAATCTACGGCCAAGTCTTCTGCTTCCTTATGTTTCTCCAATACTTGACAAGGGATAGTGAAATTCCTGAAGTCTTTTTCTTTTGATGGCAGTTCATTGAGCAAGACAGTTGAGCACCTTTCATTCATTGTCTCTATACAAGCTTCTTCAAGTCTCGATTTATTCTTCAGTAAACTCTTCAGATATTTAGCGTATTTTGGTATTTGCAATAGGGCTTCGATAAACGGAATATTAATATCGAGTTGTTTCAAACTCTCCAAAAAATTTCGTTCCAGTGCTTCTTTTTTTTCTTTTCTCACTCAGTTTGGGAAAGGGATAAATGACTGTTGTGGTTTTACCAATGGGTGGGCAGCTTTTTCCGGAATACTCAAAGATTTATTTTCCACACCGTCATCATGCGGCTTTTCCTGCACATCTTGTTCAAATCTGGGAGGTTCATTCTTGTTGATTCCAGTTTCATTAATTTCTTTACTACGGGTGGCTTCAGACGTCATCTTTCCTCCCCTAGTTGTCACTCCTTTGACTTTGTTTTTTGGAATCAAAACATTACTCACAACCTTTGACAATTCGTTTACCTCGATTTTTAGCTCACTTAATAAGTTGCTTCGTGTTTTTAACAAAAGCTCGTTGGTGATTCTAAATTCTTTAATGAATATTTCCATCTCCTCGTGTTCACGTCTACCTTCATCAATGAATTTAGCCAATATTTCTTCCATAGTTAACCTCCTCATAGGGTAATCGAACGGGTAAGGAAGCTCTCTAAAAATGGTACCTGAAAAGAAAGACATAATTCGAAGTAAAACTATTCTAGAAAACTAAACTAGAAAGCTAACTAAAACTGCTGCTGTATCAGACAGTCGATACGTCGTATTCAGTAAACTGGATACGCCGTATTGATGTTTGATGTCGAATACGCTGTATTCAAAGAAAATGGATACGCCATATTCAATAAATAACAGCAGACAGTAGACAAATAAAACTAAATGTATACTAAAAATACCAATAAAAACAAGAAATTAAACAATCGCACTCCCCGGTAGCGGCGCTAAAAACTTGATGTGTCATTGTGTGGTGTTTATTTATGATAGTTCAAGTTTTGAATTTATATTTTGCCGACTTAACCAAAAATAATACTTTAACGGGCAGTGTACCCGGTCGGTGGTAGATTCGTGGTAAGTAGGGTGTCAATCACTGAGAGTGGAAGTTAACTCTTAATTCTACTGGTATTTTATTTACCTAGGTTTAGTACTAATCTAACCTAATTATTCTAATTAAATCTAATTAAACCTAAACTAACGCAAAGGGGGTTTTCAGCCTGAGAGACTGGCACGAGTTTAGTTCTAATTATCCTAAGGTGATGACAAATAACACACACAAATGATTAACAAAAGATTGAGAAGCAGCCAAATCTGAGGAAAACGTAATAGCCAGTTTAATCTAATAATATGCCTTGATTGTCTATTCGTGCAATGATTGTATTTATTCATTGGTGGTATATCATTCCAAAGTTAGGTGGATCTTCTCCCTAGACTCGAGGTTTGTCGCTAGTTAATCATGTCACAATTAACCTAAACCCGCATAAAACTCACACCGTTGATTATAATCTATCTAGGAAACTATATTGGTGGTTATATTGAATCCTAGCTCATGGAGGCTTTACCAACTTATTGCTTAATGGAAATTCATATACTAGTAGTCCACACCCACTTAGCTATCTATGAAAACAGGATGTTATGTGTAATCCTAAGTCACCGGCTTAGTCTACCGATCCACTTAACCATAGATCAAAACATAGATTTCTATTGGTGATCCTATTATTCTAGCTATATGAATAAGCGTTATATGTTTCTATCCCGGACTCTTAGCCTACGCCCAAACAACACCGAAGTTGCAGCGCATTAAATATGTAGGACTAGACCCAGTTGAATGATAGGGAAAACACATAATTAATCACATAAACGGGTATGAAGTGATAAACATAATCAACATGCAACGAATAAAGAACAATCGATATAAAGACAAATCAAAACATTATATTATCATAAACATGGCTAATACCTAAAGGTATTAGCCGATAGTCATTGTAACAATACACGAAATCATAGATGAACGATTAAACATAATGCTAACCGAACGCGTATAGCGGAGTATAGAGATTACAAGAGTTTTCCCATTGATTAGACCACTTTATAGGTACTTTACGGCTTCATAGATCTTCTGAAAATTGGACTTGGTGGTAAAAAGCATATCTAAAATCGTATTTAGGTTTTGGTATTTATAGACTTTGAAAATTGGTCGATACGGCGTATTGGAACTCAATACGGCGTATCAGGGTTGCTTGGCATGGGCTCCAAGAATAAAATATTCTAGAATTTTCTTGAGCTGGTATGGATACGAAGTATCCGACATCTTGGATACGACGTATTGAGCACCTTCGGTACGGTGTATTGTACATCTTGGGTACGGCGTATGGGGCTACTCCGGTTTGGTGTTTTGTACATCTTGGGTACGATGTATCGAGCTTCTTGGGTACGGAGTATTGGCTAAAAGTGTACTTTTCTTGATATTTGACCAAAGTATAATATACGACGTATATACTGATATGGATAGGGCATATTCTTCAAAGTCAGGAAATGATCTTTTGATTCGTTAAAGTCTTGGATACGTCGCATAGGTCTAGAATAATACGGCGTATTTGCTGTCAGATGAGTAGACTTTCTCGAACTCTTCATTTATGCTCCAAAATGCGTGCCTTTTAGCTAATCTTCACCAAGTACTCCATAATTACTGCAATTCTCAAATACAAACGATTAAGCAACAATTCTTTGCAATAATGATATAAAATGTGTTAATTACATGGAATAAATGATGCTATAAAATAGACGTTATTTGATGTAATCAGTAAGTACTCAAGCTAAAGTTGATTTTGATTTCATGATTAAGTAGCTGAGCAAAAGGTTAATATATCGTTATTCTTTTTTGTCCTTTTTACTTTCCCAATGATTAGTACTTTTCTTAAATGGCTAAGTAAGTATACTGAAAATGAAACTGAACACAATAAGAGAATCGAACGACATGTTTAACATAAACAAAAATTAAAAGAACTATATGCACGTAATCTATTACTACACTCAAGGAACTACGATGAGATAATATTAGACTAGCTAGATATGAGTCGATACAAAAAAGACCCCCTAGAAACATGGTGAAGATGGAAGATAGCCACCAAATCCTCAAAAGAAAGAAACCAAGCTGTCGTAAAACATGCAGTTGAAGTCGACAATGCATAAGCACATGCGCATGGCCAAAACACTAGCTAAGGAGGAGAACCCGCAAGAAAACACCAAGCAACCAAAAAAACCTACCACATACTGAGCTAAAATTCTAATGTGTTCTCGAGTTTTTAATTATAGAAAAGAAAGTGAAAATGGTGAAAAGTAAAGTAGAGAAATAAGAGTGAAAATTTTATGTTTTTGAGTTGTAAAACAAGGTTTTATGTTCTTGAGTTTAAAAAATAAAAAGAAAAATGAAAATATTTGTTCTATTTACATTTACACACATATATAAAAGTTTTAACGTTTAAAAAGTAAGGATAGTTTTGTCAATTAACATGTTAGACTTTAGTTACTTCTATCTTCGGGGCATATTTTAAAAAGGTTAATAAACAAAGAAGTTACTAAAGTTTGAGAAAAAGTTCGACTAAATTACTAATGTTTTTGTTAAATGGGTTACTAAACATCACGAGTTTGTCAAATTGGATACTATACTTTTAAAAACTGTTCACTTATTACTCCCTTGACCTGCAACCTAAATAACAACCGATTTCTCTATGCCATGTCATCGGCTATATGTCCACATCATTAAAAAAGTCCAGATAATTTACACATCACTTGCAACAATATATGTACAAAAGTCAAACAAATGAATTACCAACTCAAAACCGATTAAATGACGGTGATGGAGGACTACCGATGGTGGTGGTGGGTGTGGGTGTAAGGAGAAAGAAAGAAATGGTATGTGAAAGAGAATTTATAATAAGTTAATTATTTTTTAAGCTTGTCATGTGTATAAATATTTAACTGGATATAGCCGGTAAAAAATAGTTGAGTACTTTTAATAGCCGGTTTTGCAAGTTTAGTAGGCGATTTTTTTTCAAACTTTAATACTTAACTTCTTTCTCTATTAACCCTATTTTGGAACGAGGAACGTTTTGGGCTCGGCTTCCCCTCAAATTCCCTTCATTTATTCTTTTTAGTATGTTAACTGTTAAGAGAACAGGAGAACACAACTTATTCAAAGTTTATTTTTTTTCTTTCATTTCTTTTTAAAATTAAACTCGAAAATACGACTGTCACGTACATATATTTAAAAGTGATGACGTATAACACGTGTAACAGGCCTCTGGGCCTGGATTACATAAATTATACACAATAGGCCCAAACTAAGCCCAGTCCAGTACTGGCGCGGCCCGGAAGAAATAAGACGGACGTGATAGGCCTTCCACGAACCAAGCAACATCCGCGGAAGGTGACCCACGTCCGCAAGACACGATTACTATGGACCCTTATCTGATAAGGGTCCCACTTCGGCCCACTAACAGAAATGAGTGAAATATTAGGAAAACCTAATATTTGGCTCACCTATAAAAAGGGGTACTCTGACATCCCACAAGGTATGATTTTCTGACCACATTTCACACACACATACTCTGACATCCTCTAACAAATATGTTTACTTACTCTTACGACAGAGTCCAATCGTAGGGTCTGTCCCCACGGTAAGACTAATGGTTTACCTCTCGTTATGTAGGGAATCATCTCATTACTTGATTTAGTACATGATCTCATCCTTGTTCCTAGTCCAACAACTCTCCAGATCCATCTACTTAACCCATTACATATTTTGTACTAACAAGTTGACGCCATCCGTGGGACCAGAATACAACTGCATTCTACAAAAATACTCACCATGAGCAATCATGAACGAACCACTCCTAGCCAACCCATGTCTACTGTGCGGAACACGGTTGGGAGAGGAAAGGAGCCAGTTACGCAAGATCGAGGTGGGCCCGCGTCTGACGCTACCCTCCAAGAATATTGCGACAAAAATTACAATCTGCTGCTGCCAATCATGACCGAGAAGTTTAACCAGGAGAAAGAAAAATGTGAGAAGCTAAAGGAACTAAAATCCTGGCTTAACTTCAAAGGATGTTCCGGAACATCACGGTACTCCGAGTAAAAAACGATTGACACTAAGGAACATGAAAAAAGGCACAGATCTAGGCGCTCCCGTAGCCCAAGAACTAGTGTATTCTCAAGAATGAGACGCGGCCGGTAAAGATCACCAAGGCATAGGTCGAAAGGAGGAGGCGTGTTTAAAAGGCTAGGAAGTAGGGGGAAGAGTGTGTCCGCACGCTCAGACAACTACAGCCGGCATTCCATTCGAAATACACAGAAGCTCCCCTAGAAAGTGAGGATAGTGAAGGCGGGCACTGGAAATCAAGATCAAAAAAAGAAGAAATCATGTAGGGAAGAGGATGACTTGTCCTAGCCATGGGTATGTGAGGAAGTTGATCCTTTCACACCAAGAATCCGTTACTTCGACTTCCCAAAAACAAGGATGCCCAGCCATATTAAGACATATGACGGAAGCGAAGACCCGGAGGATCAATTGAAAATCTTCCAGGCAGTAGCAAAAACAGAACGATGGGCCATGCCAACATGGTGCCACATGTTTAACTCTACACTGACAGGAAACGCGAGGGTATGGTTTGATGACTTTCCGCCTGAATCAATAGATAGTTATGACGATCTGAAGAAAGCATTTTTGGAAAATTATCTCCAACAGAAGAAATGCATTAAAGACCCCATAGAAATCCATAACATCAAGCAGCGGGAGGGAGAGTCTACGGAAGACATTGTGAAAAGATATAAACTGGAAAGCAGGGATGTCAAGGGGGCTCCAGAATGCATGAGAATCTCTGAAGTCGTGCATGGAATTATAAACCTTGAGCTCATCAAACGTCTCCATGACAAAATCCCAAAAACAGTTGATGAAATGATGAGAGTTACCACATATTTCCTCAGTGGGGAAGTGGCAGCCTCAAATCACGAACGGAAGAAAACGTTTCCACCATGGAAACAGCATGAAGGCATCCAAAAGCAAAATTTCAAAAAAGGAGGTTTCCGGAACCAGCAAAGGTCGGAAAGGAAGCAAGATCGGTTTTCCTTACTCACAAAAACCCCTAAAGAAATTTTCGCTTTAGACAAAGGAAAATTCAAAGCTCCGCCACCGATGACAACCCCGGTTGAGAAACGGAACATGATCCTGGACCGATCTTACCTAGGATCACAAATCCTAAATTTGTCTATGAAGAGCGGATCTAATTGTATTAGTATCTATAATTGATTTCTTCTGTGTAATACTAATCGATAGTTCTGCGAGTTTCATGGTGAAGTAGGGTACAACACAGACGAGTGTATGCACCTGAAGAAACAGATTAAGGAAATGCTAAAAGTAGGAAAGCTGTCACATCTAATTAAAGAACTAAAACAGAACAACGAAATGAAACAGCCTAAGGTGGTAAAGAAAGGAGAAACTTCTGGGAATGATAAAGTGTTAGCTATCCTAATGGTCCAACCCTGGGAAAGGGTGGCTAGACAAAGGATTATATAGAGTTTCTCTCCTAATCCAGAAATCTTGTTTCCACCCCTGGGGGAAGATGAAGGAACGGAAGGCCTAATGATTATAGAGGCGAAAATAGGAGGCCACTATGTACACCGTATGTATGTGGACGGCGGATCAGCCTTAGAAATTTTTTTATGAGCACTGCTTTAGCCGACTCCATTCAGAAATTAAGAAAACAATTGATACCAGCCACTACCCCTTTGATTGGATTTAGTGGTGAAATAATATGGCCAATAGCAAAAATACAATTGTTGGTTACGATTGGGGATGAAGAACACTCTGCTTCAGCTTGGATGAATTTCATGGTTGTAAGATCATCGTCTCCGTACAATGGAATTATTGGAAGACCAGGAGTAAGAAAATTGCAAGCAGTTCCGTCAACAGCTCACGGAATGCTAAAGATCCTAGTGGAAGGAGGAGTAATTACCCTAAAGAGTAGCAATCTTCTTTAGAAAAAGTTAGTTGTTCATTTCTAAAATAATTCATTTTCTCTTTTCTCTCTTAATTCTCTCTCCTCTTTCTCTCTCTAAAAGTTCAACTCATCCTCTTTCTCTTTTCTAGTTCGATTTTGTGTTTGATTATATGAAGTGAAGTGTTACGGGATCCTACAATTGGCATCAGAGCTACATGTGGATTCGTGGTTGATTCTTGTGGTAAAACAAGCTCAAATTCGTGGCTTATATTGTGACAAAAAACCCCACGGCTCAAAATTTTTTGGGTTTAAGTTGTTAGTTAAATCTTGATCATCTCTTGTTCTAAGCACATCAAAGAGCTAGGTTGTATCAATTTTTGTGGGTTATACAAGGCTCCAATTTCGAAATATTAAGCTTTAAAAAAAAGGTTGTGTTCTTCGTGGAAGAGTTGCTTCATATTGGAAAATTTACAAAGAAACAAGTGTTAGTGGTGTGGTTTAATCATGTATTACCCACTTAGTAACAATGTTTAGCATATTTTCGTGGATAAAAAAGCTTATTTGCTCGATTATAAAACACGAAATCGTAACTAGAAAAAGAGAGAGAAGTGAGTTGAACTTTTAGAGAGAGAAAGAGGAGAGAGAATTGATGAGAAAAAGGAGAAAAATGAATTAATATTAGAAAATTAACAACTAACATTCTTTTCATAAAAAGAAAAAGCTTATATACCCCTCACTTAAAGGTAACGCGCGGGATATATAAACTAGGACCCGGCTCGGGATTTGCTTGGGATTAAACCCGAAACAATATACAATATTAGATAAACTATTCGAGCCGGATTCGCCTGATATTTACTATAACAACATTAAACGTAATTGATTGACCGAGACTTAAATACATAATGAACGAACTTCATGTTCGACTCAATATTTTGAGGCTAACAATCCCCCCGAAGTGAGTTCATTGATTACACTCCACATGAGATAAATGAGATTGGCTTATTGATGACACTCCTTCATGAGATCAGTGAGATTGCTTTTGTCGTTTAAGCTCGAGTGTTCTTGGTCTTTGTCTTCATTGTAATCTTGTTCCTTCATGCTTTGCGATCGGCTAAGCCATCTTGCGATCTTGTGTCTTTGACCAACATGCTCATACTATTGCATTATCTTGAAAGCTTTATTTTAGAGTTTGCGGAAGTCTTTGTCTTTAAATCTTGAGCTTTCTAGATAGTATGTCTTCGTAGATTGAGCATTTGAATAGGATTGAGGTTGCCGTTACCACCGTTTGACCTGCAGGTTTACGTTAGTGATAAACGAGAAAATTGATTTGAAAATCAATCGACGTGTCACTCGTTAAAGAGTTTTTGTAACACATCGAGAGTGTCATGTTTTTATCAAAATTCATCAACCGTCAATTCATTTACTGGACCAAATCGATATCCAGTTGTCACAAGTTTGATTCATATAGAATCTCGCAAGTCACCTACCAAGAGCTTGTTTGATGCTGGCTCAAGCAGGATTTCCATCTTCATTGTGAATACATTAGTATCACTCGGATGTTCTGGCAAATATCACAATGATATTGCGTAGGACTCTTGATAACAGCTTGTGAACTTGATGATGTTCAACAAGTGTTTGAAATGGAATGTGTCCTAACGAGATTTTGATTGATCTCTTGGCTCTAGACTCGATTAGTGCATTTTGGTTTTAGTACTCGGAGGCTGGAGCAGTTTGCCACCTATTCAATATCAACGATCTCGGAATGAGATGTCAATAGATAACGTGTGTATCTCCGTGACAAATGAGACAAGTTTCTGTTGAGAGAAACCCGAATGGCTGGGAAGGGTTGTGCATTGCATCACTGGGTCCATGATGTCGTTTTCAATGTCAGCAATCAACTTGTGATTCTGACAGCATATGTATTGACCCGGTTTCTGCCTTAAGTTGTGTGGAGGGCTTCTTTCTTTAGACCCTTTATCCATACATTTCTTTTTAATTCTTCAACGCCTTCAATGCTTACCAAGACGTCATTACTAACACCTTGTTGTGATTGTTCCAGTGTTAACTCAATCTTAGTCGGCATTATTCCCATATACATTCATCTCCAATCATACCTAAGGACTGCTATTTCTAACTTTGGATTATCCTTGGGTAGATCCTCCGGTTCTGGTTGGATCATAGGATTGATTCCTAACCTAACCACCTTATGACTTCAGAATCATCATGAAATTAAGATGTTGTTGGGTATAAGATCGAACCATAAAACCTTTTCTTTCTGTTCAACACATTAAGTCGATTAGATCATATTTTAATTACATTTTCTCCCCTTATTTTAAATAATAAACACTTAGTTTTTGAAAAAAAATACCTTGAATTAAATATGTCCTTGAAAAATTCTGTGGGAGAAAATATAGGTCCATCATGAAG
The DNA here is from genome assembly GCA_026074375.1 of Tanacetum coccineum. Classification (NCBI taxonomy): domain Eukaryota; kingdom Viridiplantae; phylum Streptophyta; class Magnoliopsida; order Asterales; family Asteraceae; genus Tanacetum; species Tanacetum coccineum. The sequence continues at coordinate 58,852 of BQNB010004727.1, read as the reverse complement.
TGTTTGGAACATTTGATAATGTTGTTTTGATACGAAGAATGTCATTGTTGATGTATCCAAGAACATTAAAACTTTGTTTTTCGAAAAACTCCCCCTCAAAAATAGGACCAATTGAGAAATTGTTGTCTTTTGAAACATTAATGAGAGGATGGAGGTGTTGAACACTAATTTTGAAAGGTATTATGACTGTCATCAGAAATTCTTGAAAAATTATGTTTCAACTTTTTGAAAACCAAATGTTAGAGGGACTTCTCGTTATAACGTAAGGGTAAGCGCACTGAAACTAGACTTTCCTTTTTTCATGAGCTAAAAAATTGAATGTATTTTAAGAACAGCCAAGACCGCAGAAACGTTAATTTCTCGTTGGGGATGATAAGTTATAAACCTCCTTATTTGAAAGTCCCGGTATGTAACTGGACATTTGCACATAAGCAGTTTAGAAAATTAGAAATGACATGTTTTGATAACTATTGCAACTCTCGCCAGACTACATTACACACGCCGTGTCCAATGTTAATCGAAATTTCTAAGCACGTAAATGTTATCGATTCCAAGAGACATGTCGAGAAGATTCTTTTTGGAAATTTTCTATTTTTCAGATTTTGTATTTATATATATATATATACCTGTTGTCCTCAGCATTGCTATGTGAAGGTGGAATAGTAATCCCAACTCTTGTCGTGATGTAGCTGTCTTGTTTGCTTAAGGAACAACTTTTGGAACCAGCTTTGAACTTGACTGTTCATTGCTGTGGTCTTGAATTCCGAGTTCTGAACGGTTATGATCAGAAGTCATTTGATGAAGAACGAGGCCTGAACTGATGTGAACAGACGTCATTACCATGAAGACCGAGGCTTGATCTGCTGTGATCAAACGTCTTTTGAACATTGAGGAACGGGGCCTGAAGTGTTATTTTCAGCAGACGCCATTTGATGTAGCTCATCTTTTGTGAAACCATTCTGGCACTGGTTTCTTAGATATCAACATTTTCTTCAACCACACTATGAGATTTTCCTGCTTGGGCATGTATAAGTCATCAGCATTAAGTCATTCTTTGTTGCTTTTGACCATTGAATGATGTACCTGCACTTAAACCCAGAGTTTGTTTGCATGCATGAATATGAGGGATATCTACTCTTGAACCATGCGCGGGTTCACTGTCAACCTTGCCCATGCAAGAGTTGAGTAACTTTCCTGTGGGAATCCACCTAAGACGAACATTACTAAAGATTCTACCCGTTGGTTTCCACCTAAGACAAGATCTAGGATTCATTGTTTTCTCAGGGACAGTGGTAGTCTTTTTGTTTGAGAACCTATGTCCTGTGGGATCGTCTTCTGTTCTTAATGACACTTGACTTTCTATGGCAGTATATCGCTTTGTGTCTTTTGGATTTTGCATCCTATTCCTGTGCGGAGGCACTAGATTTAACCTTGATAGGTATTCTAAGGACTGCATTCATCTGATTTGCACTGTAATGCACTTTTGCATGAAGGACATTGCAATTCATTGAAACTCAAAAAAGGCTTTGTTTCTATGTTCTCCTAAGTGAACATCTTTGTTTGAACTCGACTACCCATTGATGCTTGCCAATTCCTAGGTTATTTGTTTACAACCATTAGCAGTGTTTGGGTATCTTAGCAGATCAATCATACTAGGTTTTCCATTCACCTTCTTTGTCCTTCTGAAGTTGTGCACATTTTCTTAGCTTTCTCTAGTAGTATTTTATGAAACCATGTCAACTTGAGCCTACAAATTCTTTAGGTGACTGAGATGACACATGCTTTGGGTTATTCCTAGAGGGGCCAGGTGCAATCACATTGGTGTTTCGAACTGCTTGTTTTTTAATCTGAGGCAAATTCTATTGAGTGACTTGTTTAAACAACCATCCGACACCTTAGTTTTATTAACCGACTGTTTTGTGTTAAAAACTTCTCCATTTCAGGGAGAATTTTGAAAAAGTAGTTGGTTTTCCTAAAAACTGATGGTTTTGGAATTCGATGAGCAGTTGGTTGTCGAATAATAGATGGTTTATTAACTGAGTTTCCCACAGACTTTTCCCTTGCAGTTCTTCGATGATTTCTTAACTCACTTATGGCTATGGTCTGTCTTGCATTTTAGCTTTCAAATCTTGTAATTTCATGAATATTGTTCACGTTCTTTTCGAAATACATAGATCCGTTTATCTTTGCAAACTGAGTGTTTGTTCATTTGTTCTTTACATTGTTTGTAAAGCAAGTTCAAGAGAAATCGAGTTGTTTTTCAAGTTTAGAAAAACTTTTAACAAATTATTTATGAACTTCTTTGTTAACAGATGCCAGTTTGTTTCGAAAGCTTTTGTGCAATGACATTCACTTTCTTTAACTTTATGAAGATACAGCATTGTAATTCACATCAGCATTAAATCAGACTAGAATGCAAATATGAACAATAACATCTTAGACACTCACTCTTCGAAGAGATAATCATATATGGTTTGAAAAATCAGCCTTTTCAGGATTCAAGTCGTCAACCCTCTTTTCAAGGGATTTAACGTACTCTAAATCGTCATGCATTCTGTTTTTAGTTCATGAACAAAACAATACTGTCAGTAATCGTATTATTTGAAAGAGGCGTTAATACGTTTTGATCTAAACTTCCATACTCTTAGTAGTTGGGTTAGGAAATGCACTATTAGTATGATTAGACCAAGCTTGTCCCACAAATTGTTCTAAAATGATTGAAAGTTGTTTGTCATTCGTTATAACCTGTCCTAACTTTTACTAATGGATTTAGAAACTGTAGAAAGGACACGTTTTTGGCAATGTTTTGGTTTTGTTTCTGTTAAACGTTTCTCCACATTACTTCCTAACTTTGTTTGTGTGAGTTGTGTTGTGTGGTTTTTTTTTTAGCGTGTTCCAACATGATCAAGATAGGTTTTTGGATGGTGGTTTTGAGAAAGTTTCATAAAGACTATTTTGATATGTTAATCATAGGTTTTCACTTTGTCTTTTATCCATTTTTGATCTACTCTCCTTTTCAAGAGTCAATACTCTTCCCCATTGGGGCAAAATCTCGTTTGCAAGATCAGAAGTATACATATGGGATCTCATACAAACTAGGCTTTTCAGATTGAGCTATCAATTAGTACTTTGGATAAGCAAAGGTTTGATCTTACCATTAACGTTGCGCATTTTGGTGCTAACAAGTGAATGGTCTGAATAGAGTGATTGCGGTTATAAGAAATTTCATTTAAAACTTATTGTTTGTCCATTCAATCATTGTGTCAATGTCTTTTCCATTCCTTAAACCTTTAAATCCAGAATAACCTTACTTTTCCTCTTTGAGTTACCTTCAAATTGTGACCTAGTTAACAGAGCTCTTTTTGACTAGCACATCGTGTTTTCTGAATTGACCAACCGAAATTTCATAGGTTTTTTAGTTTTTAAACCCCTCTTGTATGTCAATGTCTTTAAGAGCTATAAGTCCTAGAGTTTTAATAACTTGTTATGAAAGTATTTTATAATCACTCGTTCGGATTCATTAGGGCCCGTGTACTTCTCAAGCTCAGTCTGTTTGGTCTAAGTGCAATCAGAATAACTATCCCGACTGTAGTAGCCTCCCTAGATCCCTACTAGCTCATCAAGGTTAGGTTTGGCACTCCTAAGTTCTTGAAAGTTAATGATGCGTTTTCTTTCTTTAATTGCTTTAATACCGTTTTTTTTTTCCTCCGTACAAGATAAATTAGAAATTTAAAGTACAAGCGGCAGGCACGCTCATCAACACATTCAGCCGCATTTTTGATCAACCTGTTTATCATAAGTACATATATTTGATGAATCAGAAATGACCATTGCTAATCATCCTTTTTTTATCTCCAAAACATATTTTTTTGCGTTAATGGATTTAGGGTTGCACAGAATGTCGTCTCAATTTGGCAAACACATCATTTTTCATCATGGTTCTGTACCTGTTCCAATGGCTTGACCTAGTAAACTGGATCTTCGTGGAGTACCTCCTGAATCTTTGCCATGTAACTGGTAATGTTGCTTCCCCAATTCTTGATCATCAATCTCTTCATCCGTGTCTTCTAGCCCAATCAGCTTGGCTCAGCTTGAAGTGGAACACTTATTCAGCTTGTTTACACATCATCATCTTCTCCTTGTGATACCTAGTCTTTAACCCGCCTTTGGCTTCCTGCATTCCCTGGCATAAGTGTCCAAATCCCTTGTAGTTTAAAGCACTGATCCCATTTTGTTGCACACCAGACTGCCTACTGTTTTCCCATAGCCCTAGCAACTGTCATGTCCTTTGATCCCTAAACATGCCCTGACTGATTTGTCGTTGTTAATCCTTGGTGTGGTATCTTCAGTCTTGTTCCCTGGAGTTTGAAGAAGTTCAAAGTTGTTGTTGGTAGTTTTGTACGCGTCTTGAAAATACTTAGGAAAGAGTGCCAAGTTCTTTTGCATATCCTATCCCTCCGACTATGTTTCTGGATCACTGTCTTCCTCAGAAACGGACTCAGATTGAGGAGTAACTGGTTTGGCGATCTCTTTGCCTTTGTGTCTGGTAGTCGCACTTGGTCGTATGGAAGAAGATTGCATGTATGATGGTGCATTCGATCTTTGAGGTTTTGGTGCCTGATAGTAGTTATCTGAATATGGATGAGCAGATCCTGCAAGAAGTGCTTAACGGATTGTACGTTCTGGCTAATCTCTCAGACGGATACATTAACTTCGTTTGAAACCTTGCTTCCATAACGCAAACAGCCGTGGATAAGTGGGGGGGGGGGGGGGGGGGGGGGGGGGTGTGGGGGGGGGGGAAAGACTGTGTCCTAATTCCTCTCTCTGCTTGACAACCGCAACAAATCTTGACCATTCTATTGAAGAGTTGTTTGAAGAAATTGAAACATTTCACTTGCATTAGGTGAAACGTTGCAAGTTGTATCCTTGTTAACTCATTCATCAGTTTATAAAACCAGGAGTAATCAGACTCCATGGATCGCCATCTCGGGAGTAAACTTCCCAAAATTCCCAGAACAGATTGTCTTACATCGATTTACGTTCACGATCACCCGGTTGTAGCCTTTTCAATGGCTGTCTACATCTCCTTATTGTGTTGCATGCACAACAGTTTGGGAGTAAATTTCATCCTCCAATACCAGCAAAATCAAGAAATAGCTTCCTTTTCGAGCTTGAAAGTAGTGTTTGTTTCTCTGTTGTCAGTTTGGTGTATTGTCTCAGCGTCCTTCATGTGCACCAAGAAGAGTTGTCTGTTGAAGAAAAGGCAAAATTATTTCAACAACTCTTGGAACAAAGAAGAAAGCACTTTGCTGCTAAAAGAGCAAAAGAGAAAAGAAACAAACCACCAACCCAAGCTCAACAGAGAAAGATAATGTATACTTACCTAAAGAACATAGAAGGTTACAAGCTCAAAGGTTTGAATTCAAAAGGGTTTGATTCTATTCAAGAGATGTTTGACAGAGCATTCAAAAGGGTAAATACATTTGAAGACTTTAGAACAGAGTTGGTGGAAGGAAAAGAAAAGAGAGCATGAGAAGAGATGATACAAGAGAGTTCAAAGAAGCAAAATGTGGAAGATGACAAAGAAATAGCAGAGCTTAAACATTGTATGGAAATCATTCCAGATGAAGAATAGGTAACAATTGATGCTATTTCTTTGGCTGTTAAGTCCCCAAGGATTGTTGACTATAAGATCCACAAAGAAGGAAAGAAAAGCTATTATCAAATATTAAGAGCTGATGGAAAATCTCAAATGTACATGATCTTTAGTCACATGCTTAAAAGTTTTGACAGGGAAGACTTGGAAACTTTGTACAAGTTGGTAAAAGCTAAATATAAGTCAACAACACCAGTGGAAGACTTGGATTTGGTATTATGGAATGATTTAAAAACAATGTTTGAACCACATGTAGAAGATGCAATATGGAGGAATCAACAAGACTACAAAGTGTTGAGTTGGAAGCTATATGACTCCTGTAGAGTACATTTCTTGAGGATGCAACATGTGCAGATTTACATGCTGGTAGAAAAGAGATATCTCCTTACACCACCTATAATTACAGATATCCTGAACAAGAAGCTTCAGGTTGATTATTTTAGTAAAATGGCATATCAGCTTCTTAAACTTCTCACAAAACAGCTTAAGAATCAATGGAGTGTTTGGAAACATCCTCCTGGTGATTATGGAAGTTTTAATGGATAAACTTGATGATTTTAGAGATAAATATCAAGTTTAGGGAGCGCTTGTTAGGAGATTAAGCCTTCTTAATGCTGCTAGTTATTACATGTGCTCATATTAGGAGTTATTGCCTGCTATTGTGTTTGTATACTACTCAAGAACTTCAGAGAAAAATGCTAAGTAGTTACTACTACTAGTACAAAAGTTACTACTGTTAGTACAAAGTTAATGCTGCTAGTGAAGAAGTTAGTACTGCTGAGTTAGTTAGTACTGCTTATGTGATTTATATGAGTTATTTGTGTAAAAGATATGTATAACTTATTTGTTTAAAAGATTCGATATTCTTAGGAAAGTATTGTAAGTTTTGTAGGACTCCTTGGTGTATAAAAGGAGGTCCTAGGGCATAGAGATTGATATACCAATACAATATCAAAAATGAGTCATTCATAGAATTATCATAGCTTCAAGGTCTTTGTAACTCTAATACTTTGAGAGTATTCGTATTATTAATAATATTGGAGTTTTTGTTTGTTGAATTATTTCATTGATAGTTCTTCTTAATATTAAAGATTAGATTCCGCATAATCTTTAATACATTAAAACAAAGTTTCTACTATAGTTGTGTTAGATTTATCTAATATAACTAATCTTTATACAAGCTTAAGGAATTCAATCTATTGAAGTGGGATCAACAAGAAGTGTTCTCAAATTTTAGGAGCTTATTTGTAAAGTCGGATGAGACAGAAGAGCTTTGCATTAGACCTTCAGTCTTCTGTGTGTTATGGACAGCTATAAGTGTCATATGAGCATCTTCCTCTACATGCTCAAACCCTGATTATTAAGAAACATTGCATTGATCTGCTCCACCCTGATCTGTATCAGTCATTTCTACATCTTCTTTCCTTAGGTTTAAAAGATTTTTAACATCTCTACCATTATGTAATTCACAGCCATTACTTCAGAAAATAGTGTAAGAAATATTCAAGTGAATTAAGTCATTCCAAAAATAGGAAACACATTACTGTAAGTTTTGACTTTTCCATCGTGTGTGTATGTGTGTATTATAAGTTACAACTTTTCCATCGTGTCTGTTTTAAGGCATTCAAATACATTCCATAAATAAATTGGAAAAAGTTCTCGTCAATTATGTTGAATGAATACATTCCTTCAATATGAATATGAATATTCAATACGGTCATAATACTTTCCTTACTTTCCTTACTTTCACTTCTATCAATGTGATAATAATACATTACACCAAAATACTTTTCCTTCTTGTCTCACTTATCATTGGTATTGCCGGGTATATGTAAAGAGATGATAGATAGATTTAGTAGAGATATTTGTTTGCAGTGAAATTCAAATCTTTCAAAAATTCCAGAATTTCAAAAGTTACAAGATATAATTCATAAAAAATTTACAACATAATCTTTATAACAAATTTATAAACTACAAACTTTGTAACCAATTGAAACAAAAAATTACACAATAAACTTATAAACAAATATACACTAACAAACTTTATAACAAAATTATACAATAGTTCCTTATAAAACAAAATTTCTGGCAAAAAACGCGCATCAGACGGAAGCCTTCATTTTTCCGGGGAAAGGAGCGATGAAGGTGGTTGTAACAAAAAAATTTACATAAATTATTTCACATTTTTTACATAAAAACAGCTTTTATATCTAAAAGAAATACCTATGAAATTCCAAATATTTTGAAAATTTTATCCCTAGCTTATATAATATTGGAAAGTTACCAAAAAATAAAAAATATATATTTTTGACTATTTTTGTTATTTTTTATAAAATAAAAACGAAACATGAATAAATACTTGAAATAAATATAGATCTAACCAAAACCGGCAAGTAAAGTAAGGCAACAAGATTTTTTTGGCAGTCCTACCGACGGCAGTACTTTATTCCGGCTATTCATAAAAACAAATCAAAACAATATTACAAGTTCACAAATAAACTTATAAAAGAATTTACACACCAAAATACAAAAGCAAATTAACATAAATAAATACACAAACTTTTCCGGCGAGTCCTGCGGAATAAAACCAACATATTCCGGCGAGATTTGCAACACCTACAAAACCTATAGATCTACTTATAAAATTAATAGATCTATAAAAACATTGAAAACATAAACCTTCAAGATATATTACAAAAAACCCTCAAACCATATAGATCTATTATAAAATAAAACAATACCTCAAAAAATTTAGCTACGGTGGGCGGGCGGCGACAGCCGGCGGTGGGGTAACACAGCCGCGGTGGTTAGACAGCAGAAAACAGATTTTTAGTTTAGAGAGAAGAGAAGAATGGAGTGTAGTGTTGTAGTGTTTTTATAGAGATAATGAATAGTGTGAATGAGAATGGTGTCTTTTGTTCTTTTATAAAGATTTTGTGTCAAGCAATTAGTATGGCACTGTCCTTTTCAAGTTTTGACCTACATTAAGTTTTGACTGCTATTAAGTTTTTCCTAAAATAGATTAAGTTTTTCACTTTTCAGTTTTCAAGAATTGAGGCTAAATGCTTTATAATGCAGTATAGATTAGTAAATAATGGGTTCATGATTAGAGCATCTATTATTTTGATTAAAACATCATGCAGTACATTATGGTATACACCTTAATCTGTTTTTGTGAGATAAAGCATACATAAATTATTTAAGGGCTATTTTGTTTTTCATGAAATACGCATATTATCAGCTATCTAAAAGGCGCGCCTGTTGTGGCGCAAGGCGTCGCTAAGTGCGTGAGCTTGACCTCCACATTACGAAATAGACCAAGGCGTCGACTTTAGGTGTGGCGTAAGATAAGGCGCGATAAGGCGTGAGGCGTAGGTAGCCTTTTAGATTCAACTCCGATAAAAAAATTTCTTTTCAAAATGAAGAATATTACATGTAAGGATAGTTTCTTAACTTTATTCATATGTACAACGCTTTATGTAAACTCAATATATATGAAATATGATATAAATATATAAATATTTTACATATTTTGTTCGCCTTAAGCCACGCCTTAAAAACGCAAAAGCTACGCCTTTGCCGCTAAGGCTTGAGGCTTGGTCATAGCCGCTACGATCCCAGCCGCACATATTTATAAATCTTGATCTATAATATGATTGAGAAATAGAATTTTACTTTTTTGTAAAAACCCTACAACAAACCGAAGAAGCTAGTAGCAGGATAACTCGATTTGATAAGACCTCGACAACACACACAAGATTAAAGATAAACCAACCTGTTTGTATCATGACAAAAACTACACATACACATGATAAGTTCTCCAACTATCGTTAAATTAAGAACAAGAAACAGAATAATGATACAATGACCCCTCCCCCTCACCTCTTTATTATAGAGATAGGGGGAAGAAAACAACATCTAATGGGATGAATCTGTCTCTACTACAAAGGAAAAAGAAACTTGACTATAAATGCCCTAGACTAAAACATCGTTTGACACCTCTGTAAATATAGAGATATAAATAACCCGGACCTAAATATATTCCCAGTTGTCTAAACTTAGGCTAAACTTATACAATACCCTCTAGACCTTAATATTTTATATACTATATATGGTAGCTAAATATTATAATTTCCACTTAATAACCATAGTTAGCCAATCCCGAAACTCAAGCAAATTCCAACCTATGCTGGAACTTTTAGACCATGATAATCCTTTTGACAAGGCACCTGTACAATACCCCCCCGCCCTTTTTAAAACTGATCTTTAGCTCGAATCCTGACTCTATTGCGAGTCCCTTTAGCCAAATAGCCTCCTTTGCAGCCTCCGTAAGTGTCATATACCCCGCTTCAGTTGGCGACAAAGCCATCATGTGCAGCATCATAGCTTCTCAGCTTCCTGCACATCCTTGTATCATCAACCCGTACCTTGTGATTGATCTACCCCAAGCATGACATTGATCGATCTTCCCATGACGTAGTCAAAATCCACAAAAACCTGTACGTTTGTTTTATAATCCCAACAATCACAACTATCTAACATACCCACATCTGCCGATGCTATGTCAAGTCTCGTGCAGACCATCTGATACTCCTGGCTTCCAACCGCATATATACATGACCACTTACCATTCTTTTTCACATCACAACCACCTTTGATAAGACTACCCTCTCAACAACAGTATAGAGTGTCCCATCCACATAGTCTGTACCACTTCCAGTTGTAAAAACCTGGACTGTGACACCCTTAGAGTATTACCACTCTGATCCCTGACGATCTCCATACCAAGTACATTTCCCTTTGCTTTATCCAGCAAACCCTTGGTAGCCCAGATCTCAGCCTTGCATCCGCAAGAAAAACCATATCATCTATATAGAGAAATAGATGTATGAACATACCTGGTGTATAACACCGTAATAGACATCGCTAAATGTCATCACTGCACTTCTTGCAACATTGCTAAGCAACATACACATCTGACCGAGCGTCCATAACATCTTTCATCCAGAGCCTTCCACTAGGAATCACATCACAAGCAACTGTAATATTTGAAAGTCAATGACTCATGTTCATAAATCTTCTCTTCTCCGCTTCACAACTCAAAAGCAGCCTCATTACTGTCTTCTCTATAGCTGAATAGTTCATGTGTTGAGTGTTGCTCCCTATCACGTGCTAAATGATAGTATATCAAATCTTGAGTTTGTACTTCCTGTGAACCAGCTACATGATCGACATTCCCATGAGGTTCCACCTCAAATGTATGATCCTCCCGCGGTTCCACCTTAAACTCAACTCCTTGTAACACCTGTACTGAACCCGTACCTACACCCAAAAACCAATGAAAAGTTTTTCTTTGTATTCCCCACTTTCATTGAAACCCATATTCCTGTAAAGCACTACCTTTGAAGTAACGTCATCTAACCTCCAAAGCTTATTACCCACTATACCTTTTACGGTATCCCAGGATATGCACTTGACCTTAACCGGTTCAAGCATCCCTTGCTAATACTAGCAACCAACCTTAAAAGAACTCTACATATCTATAGGAGGCGACTTAAGATCTAATCGCCTAATTAAAAGATGGTGACCATTGTTCCACAAATAGTATATGTAGACATGGTTGTATCCTTTGCCTAAAGAACCTTGGACAGACCAGACTGAATCAGAAAACAATGTACCTTAGCCAAGAGTGTCACATTCATTTCCCCCCCCTTCTCCTTACCAACCATTCTGCTGCTACGTAATCACTAGAACAACCCAAAATGTTTTGTGACCGCCACTCTTCCGTACATTGTTGGTGTAGACCTCTGATTACAAAATAAAAACATTACCCGTCCTTGATCTTCCACCCATAAATTCCCCTAACTGCTTCCTACCCTTTAATGTCCTTCCTGGTCACAGAATGCCCTGACCGTAACCTAGGGTATATATAAAACCAAATTAGCTCTGTCTAGTTCCTGATAGTACCAACCAGCGATACCTTTATAACCTTGATTGACTGACTGCATCTTCCAGAAAAACCCTCTTTGTTTAAGAATTGCCCAGCGATATCAATTTTCGTCTTAATCCGAAAGCATACCTGACTTGTCTCAACAGGAAACTTGAACTACCCCAACTCATCAATTCTGTAATTGAACCTTACTTGTCCTCATGTATACGCATTCCCTGCCATCACCAAGCAGTATTTTACCACCCTCATACTCTTCAAAATCAACAAAGTAATCTCTCCTGTATGTTATATGGTATGAGCCCCCTGAATCCATGATCTAGTCCAATATTTCTTTAACACTCATAGCCATAACATCATCCTGTTCATACCCATCAGCTCCATTAACCAGATTCCAGATCTTCAATCCGACAAACCTTGAGAATTTTCTTGTGTATTATACACTGGACATATCCACTTCTTCTAAATGCTCCTCAGACTGACATATATAACACCTGAGTCTGTTGCTTCTTTCCTATGACTTTGACCACACACTATCTGTACCCTGCTTTATATCTCTCTGACCAGATCTCCCCCTCACATACAACCCTTCACCACCATCACCCTTTGCTTCTGTCATCTTCTAAAGTTCCCTAGAATTAAGTGTCGCGAGCACACAAACGTCTTCTAGCTTCAAAGTATCTCGACGATATAGCAAAGTCTCAACGGAATTATCATAAGATAATGGTAAAGATGTGAGTAATAATAATAATGCTGATCCTCATCCGATAAGACAGTATCTATAGCCGTTAAGTTACCTACCAGCTTGCGAAACTCATCAATATGTTCAGATTGACTCTTACCTGGATGCATTTGAAAAGTATATAACTTTTTCTTTAAGTACAACCGATTAGCTAAAGACTTTGTTATGTATAAAATCTCTAACTTTTTCTAAATCCCAGCTGCAATCGTCTCCTTGGTGATCTCCCATAGGACCCGATCATCCAAACACAAGATCAATGCGCTGTAAGCTTTTTTCTGAGTGATCATTACTATGCGCGATTGTGGTTGCAGGTAACTACTCCAATGCTGCGGCTAATCCTCGATGTTCCATCAAAGCCTTCATCCTTACCTGTCATAGAGCGAAGTCATTCTTCCCATTGAAATTTTCAATGTTAAACTTGGTCCCCGTCATCTTTGTCCAAACCCTTTGTTTATTCTGATAACCTTGTGATATGAACCTCACAACACCGAACTAAACAAAGTACCTGTGTGTAACACCCTTATCGACTTTATATGCTAAATCCGTAACTAAGCAACACGACAAGAAAGATTTGACACTTAAAACACCTTGTCAAATTAACTTTCAAAGCAAGTAACTTTCTTAGTTAAAAATCATTTTATCCTTTTGATAAAAACAATAGCCTTTTAAATCAAGAAACTAAAAGAAACCTTTGAATAAAATAATCCTTTTATCCATAGGACTTTTTTCCTTTCCTGCCAATGAATAACAAAAGGAAACCGTTTTAACAACCCAAACAATACTTTGAACTTTTTACCTCGTCTTCCATTTTCAATCCCGAGAAACCAGCAACCCGAAATACGTTAACTCTGATGGATCCTTTGTACGACGACAAAACAACAACCCTTAAGCTTCAAGAATCTCCCATTTAGTCTGAACCTTGCTGCTACTTTCTTTTGTCGGTTAACCTAGAAACCCAACAAAATCTGCTCGTTCAAGAAACTATCAACATATAAAGTTTTCTTGTGTTGTTCACTGGAAACACAAAGTTGATCCAATTCGCCTTTCTTTTTCAACGAAACCCACAAGAAAACCTCATGTCGTGACACCGTGAGGTGCGAGTAATCCAAAAGCTCCTGACACCTTTCGAAGCTCCATAATCCAAAACCTCAAAGACCCTTGTGTCGACTTACGTTTTTAATAATCCCTCCAAAACCCAAGCTTAACCTGTTGTTGTCGTTGATCCTGGTAGCCCAAACAGAAAACCAACCTTCTGCTCCTATCTAGAAACGATCACCAATCGAACCTAGCCTTCCAAGAACGTCGAACCTGGCTCCGATACCACTTGTTGTAAAACCCTACAACAAACCGAAGTAGCTAGTAGCGGATAACTCGATTTGATGATGACCTCGACACACACACAACCTGTTGTACCATGACAGGAAAACAGAAAACACTACACACGAGATGTCTCAACTATCGTTTATTAAGACAAAGGAAAAGGAATGAACGATACATGATCCCTCCCCCTTACTTCTTTATTGTAAGATGAGGGTGTGAAGAAAACCAACTCTAAAGAGTTTAAACGGTCGTGCTGCTCTACACAAAGGAGAGAAAGAAAATCGACTATTGAATGACCAGACTAAAACAAATCGGTTGAACATACCATCTGTATATATAGAGTAAATAACCGACCTAATATATTCTTCTAATTTTGGCTAACTTACAACACAATGAACCCCCTAGACTTTAATAATATAAACTAATATGGATACTAAATATAACATATATTTTCGTCGAAAAAGTAAAAAAATTATAACAAAGAATTTTGGGTTAATTGCCTAAAAATGTATTATACTTGTCATTTTGTGTCATTATATGTAGGCAACTATTTTTTTTGTTATTGTGTCGTTCAACTTTTAAATTTGTGCTATTGTGTGTATTTTGTGACGATTTTACCCTCACTTTTTTCAAATTTTGAAAGGGTAAAAGTGTCATTTTTACTGCGAGAAATAGTCGCAGAATACACACAATAGCACGATTTCAAAAGTTGAGCGACACAATGGCAAAAAAAATAGTTGTCTACATACAATGACAAAAAGTGACAAGTATAATACATTTTTAGGCAATTAACCCCAAAATTCATTTAGTTATAATTTTTTTAACATTTTTCGAGAAAAATATGTTATATTTAGTATCCATATTATTTATAAAATATTTAAAGTCTCTAGGGGTCAATGTGGAAGTTTAGCCAAACTAGAGAATTTATAGTCGATATACTCTATATATACAGAGGAAGTCAAACGATGTCTATAGACTAGGTCCATTCAATAGTCGATTTCTCTTTCTCTCCTTTGTAGCACACATGTTTCAACTCCATTAAGAGTGTTTCTCCCCCCCCTCATCTCTACAATAAAGAAGTAAGGGGGAGGGATCATTGTATCGTTCATTCTTTTCCTTGTTCTTAATAAACGATAGTTGAGAACATCCGTGTGTATGTGTTTGTTTTCTGTCTGATACAACAGGTTTGTGTGTGTCGAGTCATCATCAAATCGAGTTTAACCACTACTATCTTCTCCGATTTGTTGTAGGGTTTTACAACAAGTGTATCGGAGCCAGGTTCGTACTTCTTGGAAGGCTAGATTCGATTGGTGATCGTTCTAATAGGGAGAGGGGGGAGCAGAAGGTTGGTTTTCTGTTTGCCTACCAGATCCAACGACAACAACAGTTTAAAGCTTGGTTTTGAGGGATTATTAAAAACGTAAGTCGACACACAAGGGTCTTTGAGGTTTTGGATTATGGAGCTTCGAAGGTGTCAAGGCTTTTTGGTTACTCGAACCACACCGGTGTCACGACATGAAAGGTTTTCTTGATGGGTTTCGTTGAAAAAGAAGGCGAATTCGGATCAACTTTGGTGTTTCCAGTGAACAACAAAAGAAAACTTATATGTTGATAGTTTCTTGAAAGAGCAGATTTCTGTTGGGTTTCAAGGTTAACGATAAAAGAAAGTAAGCAGCAAGGTTCGACTAAAAGGGAATTCTTGAAGCTTAAGGGTTGTTGTTTTTCGTCTTACAAAGGATCAACAGGTTAACGTATTTCGGGTTGCCTGGTTTTCGATTTGAAGACCGAGGTAAAAAGTTCAAAGTATTGTTTGGGTAAAACGGTTTCCTTTTGTTATTCATTGGCAGGAAAAAGTCCTATGGGATAAAAGGATTATTTTATTCAAAGGTTTCTTTTTAGTTCTTGATTTAAAAGGCTATTGTTTTTATAAAAAAGGATAAAGACGATTTTTAACTAAGAAAGTTACTTGCTTTGAAGGTTAATTTGACAAAGGTGTTTTAAGTGTCAAATCTTTCTTGTCGTGTTGCTTAGTTACGGATTTAGCATATAAAGTCGACAAGGGTGTTACACACGGGTACTTTGTTTAGTTCGGTGTTGTGAGGTTTATATCACAAGGTTATCAGAATAAACAAAGGGTTTGGACAAAGATGACGGGGACCAAGTTTAACATTGAAAAATTCAATGGGAAGAATGACTTCGCGCTATGACAGGTAAGGATGAAGGCTTTGATGGAACATCGAGGATTAGCCGCAGCATTGGAGTAGTTACCTGCAACCACAATAGCGGCATACGATAATGTCACTCAGAAAAAAGCTTACAGCGCATTGATTCTTGTGTTTGGATGATCTGGTCTAGGAGATCACCAGGAAGACGATTGCAGCTGGATTTAGAAAAAGTTTCGAGATTTTAAACATCCAAAGCTTAGCTAATCGTTGTACTTAAAGAAAAAGGTTATATACTTTTCAAATCATCAGGTAAGAGAAATCTGAACATATTGATGAGTTTCGCAAGCTGGTAGGTAACTTAACGGCTATAGATACTGCTATATCGGATGAGGATAAGGCATTATTATTATTACTCACATCTTTACCATCATCTTACGATAATTCCGTTCAGACTTTGCTATATCGTCGAGATACTTTGAAAGCTAGAAGACGTGCTCAGGTGACATTAGAATTAGAGAACTTTAGAAGAATGACAGAACAAAGGATGGTGTGAAGGTTTTATGTGAGGGGGAATCGGTCGGAGAGATATAAAGCAGGATATAGATAGTGTGTGGTCAAAGTCATAGGAAAGAAGCAACAGACTCAGGTGTTATATATGTCAGTCTGAGGAGCATTTAAAGAAGGATTGTCCCAGGTATAATCACAAGAAATCTCAAGGTTTTGTCAGGATTGAAGATCAGGATCTGAGTTTGGAGCTGATGGAATACAGTGTTGATGTTATGGCTATGAGTGTTGAAGAAATATTGGACTAGATCATGGATTCAGGGGGCTCATACCATATAACATACAGGAGAGATTACTTTGTTGATTTTGAAGAGTATGAGGGTGGTAAAATACTGCTTGGTGATGGCAGGGAATGCGTATACATGGGACAGGTAAGGTTCAAATACAGATGAGAGATGGTCAAGTTCCTGTTGGACAACGTCAGGTATGTTTTCGGATAAACGAAACTTGATATCGCTGGGCACTCTTAAAAAAGAGGGTTTTACCGTGAAGATGCAGTCGGGCAAGATCAAGGTTATAAAGGGTTCACTGGTGGTACTATCAGGAACAAGAAGAGCTAATTGCGTATATACCCTAGACGGTCAGGCAGTGACCAGGAAGACATTGAAGGGTAGGAAGCAGTTAGGAGAATATCTGGGTGGAAGATCAAGACGGGTAATGTTTTTTGATTTTTGTAATCAGAGGTCTACACAACAATGTACGAAGAGTGGGGTCACCAAACATTTGGGTGTTGCAGTGATACATCAGCAGAATGGGTTGGTTAAAGGGAGATGAATTGGACACCCTGGGTCTAAGGTACATTTGTTTTCTGATTCAGTCTAGTTTGTCCCAAGGTTCTTGGGCAAAGGATACAACCATGGTCCACATATCTAGTGAACAAGGCATCCCCCATCATTAGCGATTAGATTTAAGACGCCTATAGATATGTTAGGGTTTTTTGGTTGGCTTGCTAGTATTAAGCAATGGATGCTTGAACCGGTTAAGGTCAAGTGCATATTCCTGGATACCGTAAAGGTATAGTGGGTAATAAAGCTTTGGAGGTTAGATGACGTTACTTCAAAAGTAGTGCATTTACAGGAATATGGGTTTTCAATGAAAGTGGGAAAATACAAGAAAACTTTCATTGGTTTTGGTGTAGGTACGGGTTCAGTACAAGGTGGTACAAGGCGTATTGAGTTTTAAGGTGACCCGCGGAGGATATACATTTGAGTGAACTTCATGGGAATGTCGATCATGTAGCTGGTTCACAGGAAGTATAAACTCAAGATTTGATATACTATCATTTAGCACGTGATAGGGAGCAACACTCAACACATGAACTATTCAGTTATAGAGAAGACAGTAATGAGGCTGCTTTTGCAGTTGCTGAAGCGATAAGATTTATGCACATGAGTCATTACTTTCCAATAAAACAGTGCTTGTGAAGGTGATTTCCAGTTTGAAGGCTGGATTGAAAGATGATATGGACGCTCGAATCAGATGTTATGTGCTTACAAAGGATGCAAGAAGTGGCAGTGATGACAGCGATTTCCAATTACTGGTGTCATACACCAGGTATGTTCAATATATTAATTTCTTATATATATGATATGGTTGTTCTTGCGGTGCAAGGCTGAGATCCTGGGCTACCAAGTGTTTGCTGATAGAAGCAAAGAAAGTACTTGGGTAATGGAGATTCGTCAGGGATCAAAGGTAATACTCTCAAGGGGTGTCACAGTCCAGTTTACAACAGGAAGTTGTACAGACTTTGTTGGAGGAGACACACTATACTGTTGTTTGGATGGAGTCTATCAAGGGGCTGTGATGTGGAAAAGAATGGTAAGTGGTCATGTATATATGCGGTTGGAAGCCAGGAGTATCAGATGGTCTGCACGAGACTTGACATAGCATCGGCAGATGTGAGTATGTTAGATAAGTTTGATTGTGGATTATAAACAAACGTACAGGTTTTTGTTGTGGATTTAGACAACACCATGGAAGTATAATCTAATGCCATGGGTTAGATCATCACATCTACGGGTTGATGAAACAAGGAATGGAGGAAGCTGAGAAGCTATGATGCTGCACATGATGGCTTGTCTCCAACTGAAGCGGGGTATATGAACCTTACAGGCGTGCAAGGAGGCTATTTGGCTAAAGGGACTCGCAATATAGTCAGGATTCGAGCTAAAGATAGTAGCGGGTATTGCTACAGGTGCCTTGTCAAAGGATATCCCTGGTCTAAAGTTTCATCATAGGTTGAATTTTGTGAGGTATCGGTATTGCTAATAAGGTATTAAGGTTGAAAAGTTATAATATTTAGAATCCTATTAGTTATAAATATTAAAGTCAAGAGGGTTCATTGTATAAGTTTAGCGCTAAGTTAAGCCCAACAAGGAAATATATCAGGTCGGTATAACTCTATATATACCAAGATGTCAAACGATGTCTTTAGTCTAGGGCATTTAATAGTCGAAGTTTCTTTCTCTCCTTTGTAGTAGCAGACAGATTCAACTCCATTAAGAGTTGTTTTCTTCCCCCTCATCTCTACAATAAAGAGGTGAGGGGGAGGGGTCATTGTATCATTCATTCTTTTTCTTGTTCTTAATAAACGATAGTTGAGAACATATCATGTGTATGTGTTTGTTTTTTGTCATGATACAACAGGTTGTGTGTGTGTCGAGGTCATCATCAAATCGAGTTATCGCTACTACTTCTTCGTTTGTTGTATGTTTTACAAAAAGTAAAATTCTCCTTCTCAATCATATAATAAGATCAAGATTATAAATAATGTAGCGTGACGTAGCGCATGACCCAGAGCCTCACGCTCCTTAGCGGCCAATGATTAGCCTTGCGTTTTTTAAAGCGTGCTTAAGGCACCCCAAATAGAAAATTTTATATATTTATATCATATTTCATATATAATAAGTTTACATAAATCTTTGTACATATGAATAAAGTTAAGAAACTATCCTCACATGTAATATTCTTCATTTGGGAAAAGAAATTTTTTTATCGGAGTTGAATCTAAAAGGCTACCTACGCCTCACGCCTTATCGCGCCTTATCTTACGCCACACCTAAAGTCGACGCCTTGTCAAATTCGTAATGTGGAGTCACGCCTCACGCCTTAGCACTGCCTTGGCGCCACAAAGTCCGCCTTTTAGAACACTGAATACATATGCTAATTCATGAACACAAAATATGCCTTAACTCATTTATGAGCTTTAATCTCACAAAACAGATTAGGTTAATACCATAAGTACTGCATGATGTTTTAATCAAAATATAGAGCCAATCAATGACCCATTATTTTACTAATCTATACTGCATTATAAAGCATTTAGCCTCAATTCTTGAAAACTGAAAAGTGAAAAACTTAATCTATTTTAGGAAAAACTTAATAGCAGTCAAAACTTAATCGCAGTCAAAACTTAAAAAAGGAATGCATACTAATTGATTGACACAAAATCTTTATAAAAAAAAGAACCAAAAGACTCACATATCTCTTCACAACAATTCATTATCTCTTCTTAAAACACACACTAACACTACACTCCTCGTCTCTCTCTCTCTCTAACTAAAAATCAGTTTCTCATCAACCACCGCCGGCTGTCGCCCCACCACCGCCGGCTGCCGCCGCCGGCCCACCGTAGCTAATTTTTTTGAGGTATTGTTTTATATTATAATAGATCTATATGATTTGGCAAGGTTTGAGGGTTTTTTGTTATATATTTTGAAGGTTTATGTTTTCAATGTTTTTTTTATAGATCTATTAATTTTATAAGTAGATCTATAGGTTTTGTAGGTGTTGCAATCTCGTCGGAATATGTTTGTTTTATTCCGCATGACTCGTCGGAAAAGTTTGTGTATTTATTTATGTTAATTTGCTTTTGTATTTTGGTGTGTAAATTCTTTTATAAGTTTATTTGTGAACTTGTAATATTGTTTTGATTTGTTTTTAAGGACTCGCCGGAATAATTACTGCCGCCGGTGGACTCGCCAAAAAATCTGTTGCCCTTACTTTACTTGCCGGTTTTGTTAGAATCTACTATATTTCAAGTATTATTCATGTATCGTTTTATTTTATAAAAAATAACAAAATTCGTCAAAAATATATATTTTTATTT
Source organism: Tanacetum coccineum (assembly GCA_026074375.1). NCBI lineage: Eukaryota > Viridiplantae > Streptophyta > Magnoliopsida > Asterales > Asteraceae > Tanacetum > Tanacetum coccineum. The sequence goes on along the minus strand of BQNB010004727.1, from coordinate 38,350 downwards.
TTTGGTAACTCTCCAATATTATATAAAGCTATGATAAAATTTTCAAAATATTTGGGAAAAAAAAAAATTTGTTTTTTTGTTTTTTTTCACCCAAAAATAGGGTATTTCTTTTTAGATAAAAAAGCTTTTTTAATGTAAAAAATTGTGAAATAATTTATGTAAATTTTTCTTTAACAACCACTCATCTTTCTCCCCGGAAAATGAAGCTTCCGTGCTGCGCGTTTTTGCATAAAAAAAAAAAAAAAAAAAAAAAAAAAAAAAAAAGGGGGGGGGGGGGGGGGGGGAAAAAAAAAAAAAAAAAAAAAAAAAAAAAAAAAAAAAAAAAAAAAAAAAATAAGAAAAAAAAAAAAAAAAAAAAAATGGGGTGTGTGATAAAAAAAAAAAAAAAAAAAAAAAATAAAAAAAAAAAATAATAAAAAAAAAAAAAAAAAAAAAAAAAAAAAAAAAATTTTTAATAAAAAAAAAAAAAAAAAATATAATAAAAAATTAATATATTATATATATAAAAAATTTTATAAATAAAAAAAAAAAAATAATAAAAAAAAATTGTATTTAAATTTATTTTTTATATAAAATAAAAAAAAAATAATAAAAAAAAAAAAATAAAATAAAATTTTTTTTTTTTTTGTTTTTTTTTATAAATAATAATAAAATAATATGTATAGTATATATAATAAAAATATTATTTTTTTATATTATTTAAATATATAAAAATAAAAATAAATATTAATAATTAAAAAAAATATATTTAAAATTATAATATGAAATTTGTTATAAGTAGATGGTTTAAATTTGTTATAAAGGTGTAGTGTAAATTTGTTATAAAGTTTATTTGTAATTTTTGTATAAAATTTGTACAAAGTTTGTAGTATAATTTGTTATAAAGTTTATGTTGTAAATTTTGTTATGAATTATGTCATGTAACTTTTGAAATTTAATTTTTGAAAAATTTGAATTTCACCTGCAAACAAATATCTCACAAACATCATCATCATCTCTTTACAATATACTCGGCAATACACATTGATAAGTGAGACAAGTAAGGAAAGTATTATGGCTGTAATGAATATTATCACATTGATAAGAAGTGAAAGTAAGGAAAGTAAGGAAAGTATTATGACCGTATTGAATATTTATATTCATATTGAAAGAATGTATTCATTCAACGTTTTGACGAGAACTTTTTCTAATTTAATATGGAAATGTAATTGAAATACCTAAAACAGACACGATGGAAAAGTGTAACTTATAATACACACATACACACATGATGAAAAAGTCAAAACTTACAGTAATGTGTTTTCTATTTTTGGAATGACTTAATTCACTTAAATATTTCTTACACTATTTTCTAAAGTAATGACAGTGAATTACATAATGGCAGGAGATGTTAAAAAACTTTTAAATTTGAAGTTCAAACTTTTCCCCAATGCCTATATAAACAACCTAATATGTTTTCTAACGTTCTTTGATACATGTTAAGAATTTTTGTTTGAGTCGACTTATCGCATGTTACAGCCGTTTGCAATTACATTTTGATATTTTCCACGTTACACAAAAAAATTACAACAATCAACATATCGTTAAATATAAGGCCGCTAAATTTTCGTCGCTGTGTTGTCGTGTACTCGACAAGTCTCACTAACAAATATCCGCTAATCCTCTAAACTATGCTTGAATCCTTATAACAGATTTATAACATTATCAGACAACAACTGTATTAATTTATAAAAAAAGGATACTATAACATATTATATACACCAGATATTGCAACTAACATTGCAATAAATGCTACATACAGATGTCGAGACATTTTTTAGACGCCTTAAATTTAATTTCTTACAATCAATGTTAATTCCTAAAACAAACATTTGCCGTTAAATTAATTCATGATGCTTTAATCTCCAACAAACAGATGCTCTAATCATACATAAAAAGATTATGCCGTATTTTTTAAACGATGCTATAATAGTTAAAACATTTTACAAAAATCTGCACACCAAATGTTTTGATAAATGTCTAATAGATATTTTCTAACCGTGATCTACTAATTTTACAATATGATGCCCTAATAGAATAATTTTGTGGAATACATATGCCCTTAATTAATTAAGCCGAGAGAATTTTAGATTTTGATGAAAACACTCGCCATAGACAATTTTATCGACTTCAGGCTTTGTGCTACTGGTAATGTATCACTACGCCAATATTATCCCTTTTTGCGATTGGTAAGGTTACAATGTTAAGTTTTGCATGTTTCCGCGTGTTTATAATGTTTTATACGTTTTGTATGTTTCTGGTTGTTTACAACGTTTTGTATGGTCTAATTGTGAAAACTGATTAGCGGTAATAAGGTCTAGGAGTTTTTCTTTCGACGGTCAATATACAATTTTAGTTGATTTTTTTACACTTTGTATGGTTCTAGTTTGATGACGACTAAGGCAATTACTTGGAAATGGTTTCATAAAGGGTAAAGTAGAGTGTAATTGGATTCGCTGGTTTGTTGTTGATGATTGATATTATTTAGGTGCAACATTAGTAATGAAATTAAATTGAATCGTAAGCTTGGTATATCTAAAAACGATTCTATGTATGGTTTCATGATGTATCTAGATGGTCCGATTTGAAAAGATGCGAGCATCACACAAATACTTGTGGCCACGATTGAAAAAAATACATATCAAGGTAAATCTAATTAATAGTTATATTCTTAGTAATCCGTGATAACTTAGAGTAAGAGCTTATTTTACTTTATGTCTGAAATTCATGTCATTTGACTAAATGCATCATACAGAATGCACTAAAGTCATCAAATATTATGTCAGTAAAGTTGTGTCATAATTTAATCATGTTTCCTTTTATGTGTAAATTGGCCTGTATATACGGATGTTTTCTACACATGCATATAGTTTACTGATATTGTAGGATAGGACCCGATTAACACTTCACTTCACATATAACATACACTAATCAAACTAGAAAAGAGAAAGAGAGTGAGTTGTTTAGAAGAGAGAATAGAGAGAGAAATGAGAGAGAAATGAGAAAAGATATTTTAGATAATGAAAACAACTTAACAACTAGCTTTTTCTATGGTAAGAAAAAGCTTATATACCCCGTCACAGCCGTTATAGGACCGCGGATATTTAACTAGGACCCCGGCTCGGGTTTTGCTTAGGATTAAACGAAACATATCAATATTAATTCACTATCGAGCCCATTCCCGATATTATACAATACAACATTTAACAAATTAAAGACCGAGAGCTCCATCTGTAGAGTAACCGAACTCCATGTTCGAACTCAAATAAATTGAGGCTAACAATCTCCCCCGAAGTGAGGTCTTGAACACGGGAACGAGCTTCCTTAATTGACTCAATGAAATTGAGGCTAACAATCTCCCCCGAAGTAGTTCATTGATGACAATCCTTCATGAGATCATGAGATTGCTTTTGTCGTTTAAAGCTCGAGTGATTCTTGTCTTTGTCTTCGTTTATTTTGTTTGTAGGCTTGTTCCTTCATGCTTTGCGATCTGACTTGAGCCTTGTCATTGTCTTATCGACTTTGCCATCCTTGCGATTCTTGTGTCTTTGACTAACATGCTCAACTTTTGCATATCTTGAAAGCTTTAATCAGATTAAGCGGAAAGTCATTGACTTTCATCTTGAGCTTTCTAGATTGTATGTCTTCGTAGATTGAGCATTTGAATGGGATTGAGGTTGCCGTTACCACCGTTTGACCTGCAGGTTTACGTTAGTGATAAACGAGAAAATTGATGAAAATCATCGACGTTGTCACTCGTTAAAGAGTTTGTTTGTAGCACATCGAGAGTGTCCTGTTTTATTAAAATTCATCACCGTCAATTCATTTACTGACCCAAATCGATATCCAGTTATCACAAGTTTGAATCATATAGAATCTTCACAGTCATCCACCCGCCTACCGCAGTGCCTGTTTGATGATGAACACTGGAAAGATTTCATCGTACATTGTGAATACTAAAGAGTATCACTCTGAATGTTCTGGCAAATATCACTATGATATTTGCGTTGGACTCTTGATAACAGCTTGTGACCCTATGATAGTACAACAAGTGTTTGAAATGGAATGTGTCCTAACGAATTTTGATGATCTCTTTGCTCTAGACTCGATTAGTGCATTTGTTTTAGTACTCGAGGCTGGAGCAGTTTGCCACCATATACAATATCAACAACTCCGGAGTGAGATGGTCAATAGATAACGTGTGTATCTCTGTGACAAATGAGACAAGTTTCTGTTGAGAGAAACCGAATGTTGGGAAGGGTGTGCATTGGCATCACTGGGTCCCATATGTCCGTTTCATGTCCGCAATCAACTTGTATTCTGAACACATAAGTATTAGACCCGGTTTCTGCCTTAAGTTGTGTGGAGGGATTCTTTCTTTAGACCCTTTATCCATACATTTCTTTTTCATTCTTCAACGCCTTCAATGCATACCAAGACGTCATTACTAACACCTTGTGTTTTTTGTTCCAGTTGTTAACTCAATCTATGTCCGCATTATTCCCATAAACATTCATCTCCCAATCATACCTAAGGACTGCTATTTCTAACTTTGAAACATCCTTGGGTAATCCTCCGGTTCTGTTTGGATCATAGATGATTCCTAACCTCACCACCTGATGTCTTCAGAATCGTCGTGAAAATTAAGATGTGTTGGGTAAATAAGATCGAACCATAGAAACCTTTTCTTCAGCCATTGAGTCCGAATAATTATATTTTAATTACATTTTCTCCCTTATTTTAAATACATAAACCCAAATCCCATAGTTATTTTGAAAGACCTTGTGATTAGAAATATGTCTTGAAAAATCTGTGGGAGAAAATATGGTTAGCATGAATGGTTTGGAATATTTTGATAATGTTTTGAATACATAATAATGGTCGTTGATGATGTATTCAAGAACATTAAAACTTTGTTTTTCGAAAAACTCCCCCTCAATAATAGGACCAATTGAGAAATTGTTGTCTTTTAAAAACATTGTGAGGGATGGAGTGTTGAACACACAATTTTGAAAGATTATGAATTGTCATCGAGAAATTCTTGAAAAATTGTGTTCAACTTTTTGAAAAACCAGATGTTAGAGGATTTCTCTTCTAAACATAAGGGTAAGCGCACTGAAACGTACACTATCCTTTTTCTTGAGCTAAAGAAATTGAATGTCTTTTAAGAACAGCTCAAGACCGAGAAACGTTAATTTTCTCGTTGTGAGGATAAGTTATAAACCTTCCTTTATTTGAAGTCCGGGTTATGTACTGACATTTGCACATAAGCCATCTAGAAAATAAGCCAATGATTATGTTTTGAAACATTGCAACTCTCGCTCGAACTTCATTTACACACCCGTGTCAATGTTAATCGACATTTCTAAGCACGTAAATGTTATCGATTCCAAGAGAACATGTCGAGAAGATTCTTTTTGAAATTTTCTGATTTTCTGATTTTGATTTTGCTTTTCTCAAAATATGTACATGGTGATGTTTGATGATGATATCAAGCAGACTCATTTGTCAGAACCTCCATTCATCTGGAGTCAAACTCTCATACCAATCCTTCTGCAAATACATAAACCGATCCTCAGAAGGGCTTTCGTAAACATGTCACTAATTGGTATTCATTCTGACAAATATACTTCATATACCATTCAACCTGTTCCTTTATGAAATGATATCGAGTTATGGATGTGCTTGCCCTGAGTGTTGTAGGCGGGTTGCATGAGATTTGCTATGCTGACTGCGAGTCGCAATACAACTAGTATAATTTGTTGTATTAAAGCCATAATCTTGAAGCTGTGTCCTCACCACTTACTTGAGCACACGTTGCAGATAACGTCACGTACTTCTGCCCTCTGCTAAAAGACATTGCAGTGCAGTTTCTGTTTCATTGACATCCAGCTTACAATTATCACCAAGGAACTGTAGTCCCCTCCAGAAAGTGCTTTTCCAGTATCAAGGCACCGGCATTATCAGCGTCTGAAAATGCTGTGTAGTTTTCACAGCCATAATCCTTTGGATACCAGAGTCCGCATGTTAATGTAACCGACTTTAGGTATTTAAAGATTCTTTTAACCTCCTTGAGGTGCTTTTGAGTTGTCCGTGCTTGATAACGTGCACAATAGCATACTGCTTGCACTAAGTCTGGTCTACTAGATGTCAAGTACATGAGTGACCCGATTTTACTACGATAATCATTTTGGTCTACGGGTTCTCCACTCAAATCTACATCTAGTTTTGGTTTAGTAGCCAATGGTGTACCAATGGAGTGACAATTGTCATATTTATGCTTTTTCAGAATTTCTAAAGCGTACTTGGCCTATTGAGAAAATACCCTTTGAGATCTGTTGGATCTGAAGTCCTAAAAAGAATTTCATCTCCCCCATTAAGGACATTTCAAATCTACAGTGCATTAACTTTTCAAATTTTTTGAAATATATAGGGTTGAATTTTGAAGAATCATTTGCTCCAGTTGCTCGCTTGGGAAGCATTAGTTCGGATTTTCGTGCCGCACGAGCACACAAGTCTTTTCCAATCTATCAGATGACGTGGAAAACGGCAAAAAAAAACAAAAAAAAAAAAAAATTCTCTTAATGGTCCACTGAAGGAGGAAGGTTTTATGTTGCTCAACCAGAAGGTTCGTTGATCCAGATCACAGAAAAAGTCTACCTTCTGAGGAAAGCCTGATGGATTAAAGCAAAGGCTCCAAGAGCCTGGTATACGATGACTTCAAACTTTCTATGTCCAAAGGCTTTACTAAAGGTACAATTGACCCAACTTTATTCAAGATAAAATACGGGGAGGATATTCTACTTGTGCAGATTTACGTTGATGACATAATTTTTGGGTCTACAAACCCTAAATATTCAAAAAGATTTGAAAAGTTAATGCACAGTAGATTTGAAATGTCCTTAATGGGGGAGATGAAATTCTTTTTAGGACTTCAGATCCACCAGTCCTAAAGGGGTATACTTCTCAATCAGGCCAAGTACGCTTTAGAAATTCTGAAAAAGCATAATATGGACAATTGTCACTCCATTGGTACACCATTGGCTACTAAACCCAAACTAGATGTAGATTTGAGTGGAGAACCCGTAGACCAATCTGATTATCGTAGTAAAATCGGGTCACTCATGTACTTGACATCTAGTAGACCAGACTTAGTGCAAGCAGTATGCTATTGTGCACGTTATCAAGCACGACCAACTCAAAAGCACCTCAAGGAGGTTAAAAGAATCTTTAAATACCTAAAGGGTACCATTAACATGACACTGGTATACCAAAGGATTATGCTTGAACTAACAGCATTTCAGACGCTGATCATAAGCCGATGCCTTGATACTACTCCGAAAAGCACTTCTGGATGATATCAGTTCCTTGGTGAAAAACTTGTAAGCCTGATTGTCAAAGAAACAGAACAGCACTTCAATGTCTTTACAAGCAGAGTACGTGACGTTATCTGCAAGTTTGTGCTCATAAGTGGATAGGACACTGCTCTAAGATTATGCTTTAACTACAACAAAATACCGTTGTATTAGCGACTCTCAGTCACCATAAGCAATCCATGCCAACCCCCGTACAACACTCACGACAAAGCACATCCATACTCGGTATCATTTCATAAAGGAACAGGTTGAAAATGGTATAATTGAATTATATTTTGTCAAGAACTGAATACCAATTAGCTGACATGTTTACGAAAGCCCTTCCTTAGGATCGTTTAAGTATCTTGTCCCAGAAGGATGGTATGAGATGTTTGACCTCCAGCTAAACTGGAGTTCTGACAAATGATCTGGCTCGATATCATCATCAAACATCACATGAATTTTTTTGAGAAAAGCAAATACAAATCAGAAAAATCAAAAAATTTCCAAAAAGAATCTTCTCGACGTGTCTCTTGGAATCGATAACATTTACGTACCTAGAAATGTCGATTAACATTGACACTGGTGTGTAAATGAAGTTCGAGCGAGATTGCAAATAGTTTCAAAACATTCATTTCTAATTTTTCTAGATGCTTTATGTGCAAATTCAGTACATAACCCGACGTTCAAATAAATGAAGAGTTAATAACTTATCCTCACAACATAAACGAGAAAATTAACGTTTTCCACCGTCTTGAGAGCGGTTCTTAAAAAATACAATTCTTTAGCTCAAGAAAAAGATATGTACTATTTCATGCGCTACCCTTACTGTTTAGAAGATAAGAAATACCTCTAACATCTGGTTTTTTCAAAAAGTTGAACACAAATTTTATCAAGAATTTTCGATTAACAAAAGTCATAATCTTTATCAAAATGTGTGTTCAAACACTCCCATCCCGCACAATGTTTTTCAAAGACAACAATTTCTCAGATTGGCCTAGTGATTGAGGGAGTTTTTCGAAAACAAAGTTTTTAAAAGTTCTAATACATCATCAACGACCATTCTTATGTATTCAAAACATTATCAAAATATTCCAAACCATTCATGCTGACCATATTTTCTCCCACAGATTTTTCAAGACATATTTTAATCACAAGGTATTTCAAAAACTAAGTGTTTATTATTTAAAATAAGGGGAGAAAATGTAATTAAAATATAATCTATTCGACTCAATGTGCTGAAGAAAAGGTTTTATGGTTCGATCTTATACCCAACAACATCTTAATTTCACGACGATTCTGAAGACATAAGGTGGTTAGGTTAGGAATCAATCCTATTGATCTCAACCAGAACCGGAGGATCTACCCAAGGATAATCCAAAGTTAGAAATAGCAGTCCTTAGGTATGATTGGAGATGAATGTATATGGGAATAATGCCGACAAAGATTGAGTTAACACTGGAACAAACACAACAAGGTGTTAGTAATGACGTCTTGGTATGCATTGAAGGCGTTGAAGAATGAAAAAGAAATGTATGGATAAAGGGTCTAAAGAAAGAATCCTCCCTCCACACAACTAAGGCCCAGAAACCGGTCAATACATAAACTGTCAAATCACAAGTTGATTGCTGACATTGAAAACGACATCATGGACCCCAAGTGATGCAATGCACAACCCTTCCCAACCATTCGGGTTTCTCTCAACAGAAACTTGTCTCATTTGTCACAGAGATACACAACATGCAAACGTTATCTATTGACAGTCCTCACTCCGAAGATCTGTTGATATTGAAAATAGGAGGCAAACTGTCTTCCAGCCTCCGAGTACTAAAACCAAAATGCACTAATCGAGTCCTAGAGCAAAGAGATTCAATACAAGAACTCGTAGGACACATTCCATCTTCAAACACTGTGTAACAATCAACAGGTTCACAAGCTGTTATCAAGAGTCCTACGCAATATCCTTGTGATAATTGCCAGAACATTCAGAGTGATACTCTTTAGTATTCACAGTGACGAATGGAAACCCTTCCAGTGTCATCATCAAACACACGGTCGGTAGTGACTTTGAGATACTATAAATCAAACTTGTGACAACTGGATATACGATTTGGTCCAGTAAATGAATTGAACGTTGAGTGAATTTATAATAAAAACAGGACACGTCTCGATGTGCTACAAAAAACTCTTAAACGAGTGACATCGAATTATATCGATTGAATATCAACATTTTCTCGTTTATCACTAACGTAATCCTGCATTTCAAACGGTGGTAACGGCAACCTCACTCCCATTCAAATGCTCAATCTACGAAGACATACTATCTAGAAAGCACAATGATTGAAAGACAAAGAACTTCCGCTAAACTCCTTGATTTAAAGCTTTCAATAATGCAAAAGTAGAGCATGTTGGTCACAGACACAAGATCGCAAAGATGGCAAAGAACGATAAAGACAATGACAAAGGATCAAAGTCAAGATACCAAAGCATGAAGGAAACAAGCCATACAACAAATAACGAAGACAAAGAACCAAGAACACTCGAGCTTAAACACAATAAGCAATCTCACTGATCTCATGACGGAGTGTCATCAATGAACTCACTCGGGGGAGATTGTTAGCCCTCAATTTCATTGAGTCAATTTAAGGAGCTCGTTCCCGAGTTCAAGACCTCACTTCGGGTGCAGATTGGTTAGCCTAAATTTATGAGATTCGAACAAGGAGTTCGGTTACTCTACGATGGACTACGGTCATTAATTAGTTAATAGTGTAGATAGTATAAGATATCGGTGAATCGGGCTTCGATAGTGAAATCTAAACTGATATGTTTCGGGTTTAATCCCAAGCAAAACCCGAGCCCGGGTCCTAGTTAAATATCCCGCGCGTCATTTAACGCGACGGGGTATATAAGCTTTTTCTTACCATAGAAAAAGCTAGTTGTTAAGAGTGTTTCATTTTCAAATATCTTTTTCTCATTTACTCTCTCAATTCTCTCTCACTCTTTCTCTCATCTAAACAACTCACATCCTCTTTCTCCTTCTAGTTTGATTCGTGTAGTTATATGTGAAAGTGAAGTGATAATCGGATCACTACATACAATATCAGAAAACTATATGCATTGTGTAGAAAACATCCGTAAAAATACGGCAATTACACATAAAAGGAAACATGATACATATGACACAACTTACTGCAAACTATTTATGAACTTTAGTGGCCATCTGTATGATGCCAATTTTTAGTCAAAGTGATTGAATTTCAGACATAAAGCAAAATAAGCTCTACCTGATTATTAAGGATTACAAATACTATAACTATTAATTAAGGTTTACCTTGATAAGTAACTTTTTCAACTGTGGCACAAGTAATTGTGTGATGCTCGCATCTTTTACAAAATTATGACCATCTAGATACATTCATAAACCATACATAGAACTCGTCGATCATACCAACATACGATTAATTAATTTCATCACTAACAGTTTGCACTAAAATATCATCATCAACAACAACCACCAAACCCAATACACTCTACTCTTGTAACTCTGACCCTTTCTGAATCCATTCCAAAGTAATCTGCCTAGTCCGCATCAACTAAACCATCCAAAGTGATAAAAAAAATCGAACTTCGTAATTGAACCACCGTCCGACAAGAAAACTCCTAGCACTTATTACCCGTCCTGATCATTTCACAATTAGTCCAACGAAACATTGTAAACAACCATAAACATCAAAAGTATAAAACACTATATAATGCAAAACATGCAAAAGCTTACATTGTAACCTCACCAATACGAAAAGAGGGATAATATTGGCTAGTGATACTTACTGTACAACAAACCTGAAGTCGATAAAATTGTCTGGCGAGTGTATTTCATTCAAAATCTAAATTCTCGTTGGCTATAAATTAATTAGCATCTATTCACAAAATATCTAATTAGGGGCATCATAATTGTAAAATTAGAGAATCACGGTTAGAAAAATATCATTAAGACATTTTATCAAACATTGAGTGGCAGTTTTGTAAACATGTATTTAAAAAACTATTATATCATTCAGTTAAAATAAATAGGGCATAATCTATATTAATGAATGATTTAGAGCATCTATTTGTGAGATTAAAGCATCATGAATTAATTTAAGGCATTTGTTTATTTCATGAAAAAGCATCTGATTGTATGAATTAATTTAAGGCATCTTAAAAATGTCACGACATCTGTATGTATATTATGCAATAGTTGTTGCAATATTCTGTTGTATATAATATTATAAGTATCTTTTTTATAAATTATTACATTTGTATGTATGATTAATTTTAAATCTTTATACTAGGATTCAAGCATCAGTTTAGAAGATTAGCGGATATTTGTTAGTGAGACTAGACGAGTACACGCACACAGCGACGAAAATTCATAGCGGCCTATAATTAACGATATGCTAGATTGTTGTAAGTTTTTCGTGTAACGTGAAAATATCAACATGTAATTTGCAAACTGCTGTACCAAACGATAAGTCTACTCAAAACAAAAATTTTAACGATGTATCTAAAAGATGTTAGAAAACATATTGGGTTGTTTATATACGCATTGGGGAAAAGTTTAAACTTCAAATTTAAAAGATTTTTAATAACGCTGTCGATTATGTAATTCACTGTCATTACTTTAGAAAATAGTGTAAGAAATATTCAAGTGAATTAAGTCATTTCAAAAATAGGAAACGCATTACTGTAAGTTTTGACTTTTTCATCGTGTGTGTATGCTGTGTATTATAAGTTACAACATTTCCATCGTGTCTGATTACAGGTAATCAAAAACAAATCCATAAATAAATTATGAAAAATTTTCACGTCAATAACGTTTAAATAAACCTTCCATCAATATGAAATGAATATCAATACGGATCATAATTATACTTCTTTACTTTCCTTTACTTCACTTCTTGTATCAAGAGATAATATTCATTACAGCCATAATACTTTCCTTACTTGTCTCACTTATCAATGTGTATTGCCGAGTATATTGTAAAGAGATGATGATGTTTGTGAGATATTTGTTTGCAGGTGAAATTCAAAGTTTTCAAAAATTTCAAATTTCAAAAGTTACATGACATAATTCATAACAAAATTTACAACATAAAACTTTATAACAAATTATACTACAAACTTTGTAACAAATTTATACAAAATTACAAAAAAAAACTTTATAACAAATTTACACTACAAACTTTATACACAAAATTTATTTATACAATAGTCCTTATAACAAATTCCTGGCTAAAAAACGCCGGCAGCGTACGGAAGCTTCATTCCGGGAGAAAGCGATGAGGGTTTGTAAAAAAAAATTTACATAAATTATATCACATTTTTTACATAAAAACAGCTTTTATATCTAAAAGAAATACCTATGAAATTCCAAATATTCTAAAATTTTTATCCTAGCTTATATAATATTGGAGGGTTACCAAAAAATAAAAAATATGTTTTGACGAATTTTGTTATTTTTTATAAAATAAAAACGAAACATGAATAAATACTTGAAATAAATATATATCTAACCAAAACCGGCAAGTAAAGTAAAGGCAACAGGATTTTTTTGGCAGTCCACCGACGGCAGTACTTATTCCGGCGAGTCATGTAAAAACAAATCAAAACAATATTACAAGTTCACAAATAAACTTATAAAAGAATTTACACACCAAAATACAAAAGCAAATTAACATAAATAAATTACACAAACCTTTTTCTGGCAAGTCCCCTGCGAGAATAAAAACCAACCTATATTCTGGCGAGATTTGCAACCCTACAAAAAACTATCAGATCACTTAATAAATTAATATATCTATAAAAAACATGAAAACATAAATCTTCAAAATATATAACAAAAAACCCTCAAACCTTGCCAAATCATATAGATCTATTCTAATATAAAACAATTACCATCAAAATAAATTAGCTACCGTGGTCCGCGGCAAGCCGCGGTGGTGGGCCGACTAGCCGGCGAGTTAGGAGAGAAACTGATTTTTAGTTTAGAGAGAGAGAGGGAAGAATGTAGTGTTGTGTGTGTTTTTAGAGAGATAATGAATTGTGTGAATTAGATTAAGTGTGTCTTTTGTTCATTTATAAAGAATTTGTGTCAATCAACTTAGTATGCATTCCTTTTTAAGTTTTTGGACTACGATTAAGTTTTTGACTAGCTATTAAGTTTTTCTAAAATAGATTAAGTTTTTCACTTTTCAGTTTTCAAGATTGAGGCCTAAATGCTTTAAAATAGCAGTATAGATTAGTAAATAATGGGTTCATGATTAGAAGCATCTATTATTTAGATAAAACAGAGATCATGCAGTACATTATGGTATACACTAAAATAACCTTAATCTGTTTTGTGAGATCAAAGCATCATAAATTGATTTAAGGCATATATTTGTTTCATGAAATAGCATATTATCAGTGTTCTAAAAGGCGCGCCATGACGGCGCCAAGGCGTCGCTAAAGCATGAGGTGTGGCCTCCACATTACGAAATAGACCAAGGCGTCGACTCTAGGTGTGGCGTAAGAAAAGACGCGATAAGAGGCGTTGAGGCGTAGGTAGCCTTTTTAGAAATCAACTCCGATTAAAAAAATTTCTTTTCTCCCAAATGAAGAAATTACATGTGAGGATAATTCTTAACTTATTCATATGTACAAAGATTATGTAACCTTATTATATATAAATATAGATATAAATATATAAATATTTCATATTTTGGGGTGCCATTAAGCCACGCTATAAAAACGCAATAGGCTACTCCTTGGCCTCTAAGGCGTGAGCTTGGTCAATAAAAAGCCGCTACTACGATCACCCTCACATTATTTATAATCTTGATCTTATATATTAATTGAAATGAGAATTTTACTTTTTGTAAAACCCTACAAACAAACCGGAAAGAAGCTAGTAGCGGATAAACTCGATTTGAATGGATGACCTCTGACACACACACAACCTGTTGTATCATGACAAAAAACAAACCGATACAGCATGTAGATGTTCTCACAATCGTTATTAAAACAAAAAAGAATGAATGATACAATGACCCCTCCCCCTCACCTCTTTATTATAGAGATGAGGGGTAAGAAAACCAACTCTTAATGGAGTTGAATCTGTCTGCTACTACAAAGGAGAGAAAGAAACTTTGACTATTAAATGCCCTAGACTAAAGACAATTCGTTTGACATCCTCTGTATATATAGATAAATAACCGACCCTACTATATTCCCTATTGGGGCTAAACTTAGGCTAAACTTATAACAAATGACCCTACTAGAGCTTAAATATTTATAAACTGAATATGCGATAACAAAAATATTAATAATTTCCACCTTAATACCAAAATTAGCCATACCGATACTACAACAAAGTCACCTATGCTGGAACTTTAGACCAGGATATCCTTGACAAGGCACCTGTAGCAAGTACCCGCTACTATCTTTAGCTCCGAATCCTGACTCTATGCGAGTTACCCATTAGCCAAATAGCCCTCCTTTGTTGCAGCCTCCTTTAAGTGTCATATACCCGCTTCACAGTTAGACAAAGCCTTCATGGGCTGCATCATAGCTTCTCAGCTTCCTCACATCCTTGTATCAAACCAACCCGTACTGTGAATGATCTAAACCCGATAGGCATTGATCTATCTTTCCCATGTGTAGTCAAAATCCACAAAAACCTGTAACGTTTTGTTTATAATCCACGATCAAACTTATCTAACATACCCACATCTGCAGATGCTATGTCAAGTCTCGTGCAGACCATCTGATACTCCTGGCTTCCAACCGCATATATACATGACCACTTACCATTCTTTTCTTTCCACATCACAGTCCCTTGATAGACTACCCTCCAACGACAGTATGGAGTGTCCCTCCAACAAAGTCTGTACAAACTTCCTGTTTGTAGTAACCCTGGACTGTGAACTACCTTAGAGTATACCACTCTGTTCCTGACGATCTCCATACCATAGTACATTTCTCCTTTGCTCTATCCAGCAAACCTTGGTAGCCCAGATCCAGGCTTGCATACCTCGCAAGAACAACCATATCATCTATAAAAAGAAATAAATAATAGAACATATCCTGGTGTAAACACCAGTCAACCATCGCTGTCATACACCTGCACATTCTTGCAACCATTGCTAACACATACACATCGACCCCCCCGACGCGTCCTATATCATCTTTCAATCCAGCCTTCCACTTGGAAATCACCTCACAAGCAACTGTATTATTGAAAGTCAATGACTCATGTGCATAATCTTCTCCGCTTCAGCAACTGCAAAAGCAGCCTCATTACTGTCTTCTCTATAGCTGAATAGTTCATGTGTTGAGTGTTGCTCCCTATCACGTGCTAAATGATAGTAAAATACAAATATTGAGTTTTTTACTTCTGTGCACTCAGCTACAATGATCGTCATTCCCATTGAGTTCACCTCAATGTATGATTCCTCCCGCGGTTCCACCTTAAACTCAACTCCTTGTAACGACCTAGTACTGAACCCGTACCTACAAACAACCAAAACCTATTGAAAGTTTTCTTGTATTCTATTGAAACCCATATTCCTGTAAAGCACTACCTTTGAAGTAACGTCATCTAACCTCCAAAGCTTATTACCCACTATACCTTTTACGGTATCCCAGGAATATGCACTTAACCTTAACCGGTTCAAGCATCCCTTGCTTAATACTAGCAAGCCAACCAAAAAACCCTAACATATCTATAGGCGTCTTAAATCCAATCGCTGATGATGGTGACCTTGTTCACTAGATATGTAGACATGGTTGTATCCTCTGCCTAAAGAACCTTGGACAAACCAGACTGAATCAGAAAACAATGTACCTTAGCCAAGAGTGTCACGTTCGTCTCCTTAACCAACCCATTCTGCGTAGTAAGTCACTAAACCTCCAAATGTTTGGTGACCCACGTCTTCGAACATAGTTGTGTAGTACCACCTAGATTAATTACAAAAATAAAAAAACATTAGCCGTCTTGATCTTCCACCTGATATTCTCCTAACTGCCTCTCCTAACCCTTTAATTCCTTCCTGTCACTGATGCTGACCGTCTAGGGTAATACGCAATTTATCTCGTTCAAGATCCTCGATAGTACCAACCAATCGAACCCTTTATTAACTTGATCTTGACTACGGCATCTTCACGATAAAACCCTCTTTTTTAAGAATGCCCAGCGATATCAAGTTTCGTCTTAATTCCGAAACATACCTGACGTTGTCCAACACGAAACTTGACCCATCTCTCATCTGTATTTGAACCTTACCTGTCCTCTGTATACGCATTCCCTGCCATCACCAAGCAGTATTTTACCACCTTCATACTCTTCAAAATCAACAAAGTAATCTCTCATGTATGTTATATGGTATGAGCCCCCCTGAGAATCCAGATCATAGTCCAATATTTCTTCAAACACGTCATACCATAACATCAACACTAGTCCCAAAACCCATCAGCTCCATAACCAGATTCCTGATCTTCAATCCTGACAAAACCTTGAGATTTCTTGTGATTATACCTGGGACAATCCTTCTTTAAATGCTCCTCAGACTGACATATATAACACCTGAGTCTGTTGCTTCTTTCCTATGACTTTGACCACACACATCTATATCCTATCCTGCTTTATATCTCTCCGACCAGATCACTCACCTCCTCGTCCCCACACACCCTCACATACAAACCCTTCACCACCATCACCCTTTTGCTTCTGTCATCTTCCTAAAGTTTCTCTAAAATTAAGTGTCACGAGCAACGTCTCTAGCTTCAAGTATCTCGACGATATAGCAAAGTCTGAACGGAATTATCGTAAGATGATGGTAAAGAGAGTGAGTCATAATAAATAATGCCTTATCCTCCATCCGACATAGCAGTAATCTATAGCCGTTAAGTTACTACCTAGCTTGCGAAAACTCATCATATGTTCAGAAATGACTCTTAACTGGATGCTTTAAAAGTTTATAACTTTTTCTTAGTACAACAACCGATTAGCTAAAGACTTTGTTATGTATAAAATCTCTAACTTTTTCTAAATCCCAGCTGCAATCGTCTCCTTGGTGATCTCCCATAGGACCCGATCATCCAAACACAAGATCAATGCGCTGTAAGCTTTTTTCTGAATGACATTATCGTATGCCGCTATTGTGGCTGCAGGTAACTCCTTCAATGCTGCAGCTAATCCATGCTCTTCCAGCAAAGCCTTCATCCTTACCTGCCATAGCGCGAAGTCATTCTTCCCATCGAATTTTTCTATGTCAAACTTGGTCTCCGTCATCTTTGTCCAAACCCTTTGTTTATTCTGATAACCTTGTGATATAAACCTCACAACACGAACTAAACAAAGAACCCGTGCTGTAAACACCCTTGACACTTATATGCAAATCCGTAACTAAGCAACACGACAAGAAAGATTTGACACTTAAAACACCTTTGTCAAATTAACCTCAAAAGCAAGTAACATTTCTTGAGTTAAAAATCTCTTTATTTATATCCTTTTTTTATAAAAACAATAGCCTTTTAAATCAAGAACTAAAAAGTAACCTTTGAATAAAATAATCCTTTTATCCCATAGGACTTTTTCCTGCCAATGAATAACAAAAGGAAACCGTTTTACCCAAACAATACTTTGAACTTTTTACCTCGGTCTTCAAATCGAAAACCAGGCAACCCGAAATACGTTAACCTGTTGATCCTTTGTAAGACGAAAAACAACAACCCTTAAGCTTCAAGAATTCCCTTTTAGTCGAACCTTGCTGCTTACTTTCTTTTGTCGTTAACCTTGAAACCCAACAGAAATCTGCTCTTTCAAGAAACTATCAACATATAAGTTTTCTTTTGTTGTTCACTGGAAACACCAAAAGTTGATCCGAATTCGCCTTCTTTTCAAACGAAACCATCAAGAAAAACTCATGTCGTGACACGCAAACCGGTTGGCTGCGAGAACCCCAAAGCCCTCCTGACACCTTTCGAAGCTCCATAATCCGAAACCTCAAAGACCCTTGTGTCGACTTACGTTTTTAATAATCCCTCCAAAACCCAAGCTTAACCTGTTGTTGTCGTTGATCCTGGTAGCCCAAACAGAAAACCAACCTTCTGCTCCTATCTAGAAACGATCACCAATCGAACCTAGCCTTCCAAGAACGTCGAACCTGGCTTCGATACCACTTGTTGTAAAACCCTACAACAAAGCGAAGAAGCTAGTAGTGGATAACTCGATTTGGATGATGAACCTCGACACACACACAACCTGTTGTATCATGACATAAACAAACACATTCACACGAGATGTTCTCAACTATTCGTTTGGTTTAATTAAGAACAAGGAAAGAATGAACGATACAATGAATCCCTCCCCCTTACTTCTTTATTGTAGAGATGAGGGGGGGGAAGAAAACCAACTCTTAATGGAGTTGAAACTGTCTGCTGCTACAAAGGAGAGAAAGAAAAATCGACTATTGAATGACCTAGACTAAAGACATCGTTTGACATCCTCTGTATATATAGAGTATATAACCGACCTATATATTCTCTAGTTGGGCTAAACTTACACAATGACCCCCTAGACTTAATATTTATAGACTAATATGGATACTAAATATAACAAATTTTTCTCGAAAAATGTTAAAAAAATTATAACTAAATGAATTTTGGGTTAATTGCCTAAAAATGTATTATACTTGTCACTTTTTGTCATTGTATGTAGACAACTATTTTTTTTGTTATTGTGTCCGTTCAACTTTTAAATTTGTGCTATTAGTGTGTAGTTTGTGACGATTTACCCATTACTTTTCAAATTTTGAAGGGTAAAATGTCATTTTACATGCAGAAATAGTCGCAGAATACACACAATAGCACGAATTCAAAAGTTGAGCGACACAATGGCAAAAAAAATAGTTGTCTACATACAATGACAAAAAGTGACAAGTATAATACATTTTTAAGCAATTAACCCAAAATTCATTTAGTTATAATTTTTTTAACATTTTTCGAGAAAAATATGTTATATTTATATTCCATATTAGATTATAATATTAAAGTCTAGGGGTCCATTGTGTAAGTTTACCAAACAAAGAGAATATAAGGTCGGTATATACTCTATATTATACAGAGGATGTCAAACTTGTCTTTAGTCTAGGTCATTCCATAGTCGAATTTTTCTTTCTCTCCATTGTAGCAGCAGACGTTTCAACTCCATTAAGAGTTGGTTTTCTTTCCCCCTCATCTCTACAATAAAGAAGCGAGGGGGAGGGGTCATTATACCGTTCATTCTTTTCCTTGTTCTTAATAAACATAGTTGAGAACATCTCGTGTGTATGTGTTTGTTTTCTGTCATGATACAACAGGTTGTGTGTGTGTCGAGGTCATCATCAAATTGAGTTATCCACTACTAGCTTCTTCGCTTTGTTGTAGGGTTTTACAACAAGTGGTATCGAAGCCAGGTTCGACGTTCTTGGAAGGCTAGGTTCGATTGGTGATCGTTTCTATATAGGAGCAGAAGGTTGGTTTTCTGTTTGGGCTACCAGGATCAACGAACAACAACATGTAAGCTGGTTTGGAGGGATTATTAAAAACGTAAGTCGACACAAGGGTCTTTGAGGTTTTGGATTATGGAGCTTCGAAAGGTGTCAGGAGGCTTTTGGTTACTCGCACCACACCGGTGTCACGACATGAAGGTTTTCTTGATGGGTTTCGTTGAAAAAGAAGGCGAATTCGGATCAACTTTGGTGTTTCCAGTGAACAACAAAAGAAAACTTATATGTTGATAGTTTCTTGAAAGAGCAGATTTCTGTTGGGTTTCAAGGTTAACGACAAAAGAAAGTAAGCAGCAAGGTTCGACTAAAAGGGAATTCTTGAAGCTTAAGGGTTGTTGTTTTTCGTCTTACAAAGGATCAACAGGTTAACGTATTTCGGGTTGCCTGGTTTTCGATTTGAAGACCGAGGTAAAAAGTTCAAAGTATTGTTTGGGTAAAACGGTTTCCTTTTGTTATTCATTGGCAGGAAAAAGTCCTATGGGATAAAAGGATTATTTTATTCAAAGGTTTCTTTTTAGTTCTTGATTTAAAAGGCTATTGTTTTTATAAAAAAGGATAAAGACGATTTTTAACTAAGAAAGTTACTTGCTTTGAAGGTTAATTTGACAAAGGTGTTTTAAGTGTCAAATATTTCTTGTCGTGTTGCTTAGTTACGGATTTAGCATATAAAGTCGACAAGGGTGTTACACAGGATACTTTGTTTAGTTCGGTGTTGTGAGGTTCATATCACAAGGTTATCAGAATAAACAAAGGGGTTTGGACCAAAGATGACGGGGACCAAGTTTGACATTGAAAAATTCAATGGGAAGAATGACTTCGCGCTATGACAGGTAAGGATGAAGGCTTTGATGGAACATCGAGGATTAGCCGCAGCATTGGAGTAGTTACCTGCAACCACAATAGCGGCATACGATAAGGTCATCAAAAAAAGCTATACAGCGCATTGATCCTTGGTGTTTTGGATGATCGGTCCTATGGGAGATCACCAAGGAGACGATTGCAGGGGGATTTAGAAATAGTTAGAGATTTTATACATAACAAAGTCTTTAGCTAATCGGTTGTACTTAAAGAAAAAGTTATATACTTTTCAAATGCATCCAGGTAAGAGTCAATCTGAACATATCGATGAGTTTCGCAAGCTGGTAGGTAACTTAGCGGCTATAGATACTGCTATATCAGTTGAGGACCAGGCATTATTATTACTCACATCTTTACCATCATCTTACGATAATTTCGTGAAGACTTTGCTATATGGTCGGGATACTTTGAAGCTAGAAGACGTGCTCGCGACACTTAATTCTAGGGAACTTTAGAAGATGACGGAAGCAAAGGGTGATGGTGGTGAAGGGTTGTATGTGAGGGGGAGATCTGGTCGGAGAGATATAAAGCAGGATATAGATAGTGTGTGGTCAAAGTCATAGGAAAGAAGCAACAGACTCAGGTGTTATATATGTCAGTCTGAGGAGCATTTAAAGAAGGATTGTCCCAGGTATAATCACAAGAAATCTCAAGGTTTTGTCAGGATTGAAGATCAGGAATCTGGTTATGGAGCTGATGGGTATGACAGTGTTGATGTTATGGCTATGAGTGTTGAAGAAATATTGGACTGGATCATGGATTCAGGGGGCTCATACCATATAACATACATGAGAGATTACTTGGTTGATTTTGAAGAGTATGACGGTGGTAAAATACTGCTTGGTGATGGCAGGGAATGCGTATACAGAGGACAGGTAAGGTTCAAGTACAGATGAGGGATGGGTCAAGTTTCTGTTGGACAACGTCAGGTATGTTTCGGAATTAAGACGAAACTTGATATCGCTGGGCACTCTTAAAAAAGAGGGTTTTACCGTGAAGATGCAGTCAGTCAAGATCAAGGTTATAAAGGGTTCGCTGGTGGTACTATCAGGAACTAGAAGAGCTAATTGCGTATATACCCTGAACGGCCAGGCAGTGACCAAGAAGACATTAAAGGGAAGGAAGCAATAGGTGAATATCAGGTGGAAGATCAAGACGGGTAATGTTTTTTTATTTTTGTAATCAGAGGTCTACACAACAATGTACGAAGAGTGGGGTCACCAAACATTTGGGTGTTGTAGTGATACAGCAGCAGAATGGGTTGGTTAAGGAGATGAATGTGACACTCATGCTAAGGTATAAAAAACATTGTTTTCTATTCTAGTCTGAGTTTTGTCCAAGGTTCTTTGGGCAAAGGATACAACCATGTCTACATATCTAGTGAACAAGGTCACCATCATCAGCGATTGGATTTAAGACGCCTATAGATATGTTAGGGTTTTTTGGTTGGCTTGCTAGTATTAAGCAAGGGATGCTTGAACCGGTTAAGGTCAAGTGCATATTCCTGGATTCCGAAAGGTATAGTGTGTAAATAAAGCCGGAGTTAGAATGACGTTAATTCAAAGGTAGTGCTTTACAGGAATATGGGTTTTCAATGAAAGTGGAGAATACAATAAAACTTTCATTGATTCTGGTGTAGGTACAGGGTTCAGTACATGTGTTACAAGGAGAATAGAGTTTAGGTGGAACCACCTCGGGAGTGATCATACATTTGAGGTGGACCTCATGGAATGTCGATTCATGTAGCTGGTTCACAGAAGAAAAAACACAATATTTGATATACTACTCATTTACACGTGATATGGGATCAATACCAACACAATAAAACTATTCAGCTATAGAGAAGACAGTAATGAGGCTGCTTTTGCAGTTGCTGAAGCAGAGAAGATTTATGCACATGAGTCATTGACTTTCAATAATACAGTTGCTTGTGAGGTGATTTCCAAGTGGAAGGCTGGATTGAAAGATGATATGGATGCTCGGTCAGATGTGTATGTGCTTAGCAATGGTTGCAAGAAGTGCAGTGATGACAGCGATGTCTATTACTGGGTGTATACACCAGGTATGTTCATATATTTATTTCTTTATATAGATGATATGGTTTTTCTTGCGGATGCAAGGCTGAGATCTGGGCTACCAAGGGTTTGCTGGATAAAGCAAAGGGAAATGTACTTGGTATGGAGATCGTCAGGGATCAGAGTGGTAATACTCTAAGGGTGTCACAGTCCAGGTTTTACAACGGGAAGTTGGTACAGACTTTGTTGGAGGGACACTCCATACTGTCGTTGGAGGGTAGTCTATCAAGGGATGTGATGTGGAAAAGAATGGTAAGTGGTCATGTATATATGTGGTTGGAAGCCATGATTATCAAATGGTCTGCAAGAGACTTGACATAGCATCGCAGATGTGAGTATGTTGGATAAGTTTGATTTTGGATTATAGACAAACGTACAGGTTTTTGTGGATTTTGACTACACCATGGAAGATCGATCACTGCCATGGGTAGATCAATCACAAGCTACGGGTTGATGATACAAGGATGTGGAGGAAAGCTGAGGAGCTATGATGCAGCACATGATTGGCTTTGACTCCAACTGA
The DNA here is from genome assembly GCA_026074375.1 of Tanacetum coccineum. NCBI lineage: Eukaryota > Viridiplantae > Streptophyta > Magnoliopsida > Asterales > Asteraceae > Tanacetum > Tanacetum coccineum. The sequence goes on along the minus strand of BQNB010004727.1, from coordinate 14,934 downwards.
AGCTTGGTATATACACTTACGGAGGCTGCAAAGGAGCTATTTGGCTAAAGGGACTCGCAATAGAGTCAGGATTCGAGCTAAAGATAGTAGCGGGTATTGCTACAGGTGCCTTGTCAAAGGCTATCCCTGGTCGTAAAGTTCCAGCATAGGTTGAATTTGTTGAGTATCGGTATTGGCTAATATGGTATTAAGGTGGAAATTATAATATTTAGTATCCATATTAGTCTATAAATATTAAGTCTAGAGGGTCATTGTGTAAGTTTAGCCCAAGTTTAGCCCAACTAGGGAATATATAGGTCGGTTAAATACTCATATATCAGATGAAGTCAAAACGATTCTTAGTCTAGGCATTTAAATATCGAAGTTTCTTTCTCTCGGATGTGGTGGGTAAGTGTCGTGGGTGTGTGAGGTATGGGTTTGGGGGGAGATCCTTTGTAGTAGCAGACAGATTCTCTCCATTAAGAGTTGGTTTTCTTCCCCCTCATCTCTACAATAAAGATGTGAGGGGGAGGGGTCATTGTATCATTCATTCTTTTCCTTGTTCTTAATAAACGATAGTTGAGAACATCTCATGTGTATGTGTTTGTTTTTTGTCATGATACAACAGGTTGTGTGTGTGTCGAGGTCATCATCAAATCGAGTTATCCGCTACTAGCTTCTTCGGTTTGTTGTAGGGTTTTACAAAAAAGTAAAATTCTCATTCTCAATCATATAATAAGATCAAGATTATAAATAATGTGAGGCGTGACGTGGCGGCATGACCAAGCATCACGCCTTAGCGGCCAAGGAGTAGCCTTTGCGTTTTTAAAGCGTGGCTTAAGCAAAAAAAAACCCCCAAAATTATGAAAAAATTTTATATATTAATATCATAATTTCATAATATAATAAGTTTACATAAATCTTTACATATGAATAACTCACTACAAGAATCGAGGCCTTTAGCCACAAGAAATATTTAGCCATGACCAAAGTCGTGGCTAAAAGTCCACTAAACGACAAAATAGTCGCTTCTTACCGTTTGACTATGAAATCCACTTTTAGTCACGACTAACTAGTGACTAAAAGTTCTCAAAACTTTGACCATATTTTCCAACGAAGAAACTTTATCTAAAATTTTGACTAAAACTTTTAGCCACGCCTAAGTCATGGCTAAAGTCCTAAAAACCTTGACTTTAGACTTTCAACCAAGAAACTTTGTCAAAGATTTAACTAAACCTTGTAGACACGACCGTATCGTGGCTAAAAGTTGATTACTAATTTTGACTAAAACTTTTAGCCACGACTCTACCGTGGCTAAAAGTATTTACGATACCATCTTGATTCTTCCGTTGAAAATCTAATGTATAACGATAGCATATCGACTCATCTGTTGAACATCTAATATACAACGATAGCATCTAATGTATAACGATACCATCTTGACTCATCCGTTGAACATCTAATGTACAACGATAACATATCGACTCATCCGTTGAACATCTAATGTACAACGATAGCATCTAATGTATAACGATACCATCTTGACTCATCCGTTGAACATCTAATGTACAACGATAGCATATCGACTCATCCGTTGAACATCTAATATACAACGATAGCATATCGACTCATCCGTTGAACATCTAATGTACAACGACAACATATCGACTCATCCGTTGAACATCTAATGTACAACGATAGCATATCGACTCATCCGTTGAACATCTAATGTACAACGATATGACTAACCATAGATGCTGAAATCGTAAAGCTCGACCATGCAATCACAGTTGACACGATCTAAATGCTAGCCAAACGATCAGGCTATGCTAAAGTCAATTACCCAAATGAGATTATTCTTTCAATGATCTTCGAACACACCTTTAGAAAATCTAGCGGTGAGGGGGGGGGGGGGCGCACCCCATAGTCCGTTATATCGTAAACCAAAATCTTGTCGCACTCATGGCATATCGGGTCTTTGATGATTGCCTCCGTTTGTGTCGTGAACTATTAGATTTCTATGTACAACTGCGATTATAACACATATCGTATAGACTAGATAAAAAATCCAATTTGCATCACCTGTTGATTAACATATGAGAATAAAGATGGACTAACTACATAGCAGTTATACTTAGAATTCTGGACAATGCTAATCGTAGAGTAACTTTAGAACTAGTCATCCTAGTTAAACATTAGGGGCCTCGATTAGTGCCGTTGAAAGCCTCGATTCATCTACTTCTAATGATATCATAACATTATATTCTTGCACGGAAGAATCAAGCGCATGAGTATACGTCGTGCATATATACCTTTTAGCCACGGTAGAGTCGTATACTAATAGGTGTTCTGTCAAAATGAGTAATCAACTTTTAGCCACGATACGGTCCGTGTCTCACAAGGTATTATAGTTAAATCTATTACACAAAGTTTATTGTTGAAAGTCTAAATCTTCTGGGATTATTATACGGGAGTCTCACTTTTGCATGACCTTAGGAGTGGATATATGTGGTTAGTATAAAGGTTGAGTAGAAAGTTTTAGGCTTGATAATATGGTCAAAGTATGAGAACTTTAGTCACAATTAGTCTGACTTAAAATGGATTCATAGTCAACGGTAAGAAGCACGATTTTGTCGTTATAGTGGACATTTTATTTTTTTTTTTGTTTAGAGTTTACTCAATATTAGGGGCAACTACGTAATGTAGTAACGGAATAGCCGGGATCCTTACTCATCCGTTGAACAACGATATTAGGTGATGACATAGCGCTCTAAGTCTTGACACTAGTGGCCTATACAAAAGAATGAGCACAATAGGGCACTACCGATTCTCCGTTCGGTGTCATTCGATGACGTCTACTAGGATATCTCTACTAACCCACACTCTAAAAATTGGATTCCGATCATTTGGCATTTTAAGTCCGTTTTTGGTTATTTCAACTTGTTTTTAAAGGTAAAAGGTATGTGTAATTAAGCACATACCAATATCATATCGACTCGTCCGTTTAACATCTCATGTATAACGATATCATCTCAACTCGTCCGTTTAACTTCTTATGTATAACGATATCACTCGACTCGTCCGTTGAACATCTAATGTACAACGATAATCTCGTCCGCTGAACATCTAATGTACAACGATAATATATCGACTCATCCGTTGATCATCTAATGTACAACGATAGCATCTAATGTATAACGATACCATCTTGACTCATCCGTTGAACATCTCATGTGTAACGATATCTTATCGACTCGTCCGTTTAACATCTAATGTACAATGATAACATATCGACTCGTTCGTTTAACATCTAATGTGTATCAATATCACCTCGATTGATCCGTATAACATAACTTGTATAACGATATCATATCAACTCATCCGTTTAACATCTCATGTGTAACGATATCTTATCGACTCGTCCGTTTAACATATAATGTACAACGATAATATATCGACTCGTCCGTTGAACATCTAATGTACAACGATAGCATCCAATGTATAACGATACCATCTTGACTCATCCGTTGAACATCTAATGTACAACAATAACATATCGACTAATCCGTTGAACATCTAATGTACAACGATAGCATCTAATGTATAACGGTACCATCTTGACTCATCCGTTGAACATCTAGTATACAACGATAACATATCGACTCATCCGTTGAACATCTAATGTACAAAGATAGCATCTAATGTATAACAATACCATATTGACTCGTCAGTTGAACATCTAATGTACAACGATAACATATCGACTCATCCGTTGAACATCTAATGTACAACGATAACATCTAATGTATAACGATACCATTTTAACTTATCCCATCCGTAGAACATCTAACGTACAACAATAACATATCAACTCATGTGTTGAACATCTAATGTGCAACGCTAACATATCGACTCATCCGTTGAACATCAAATGTACAATGATAACATCTAATGTATAGCTAAACCATGTACTCATCTGTTAAACTCTAATATACCACGATAACATATCGATCATTCGTTTGAACATCTAATTTGCAACGCTAACATATCGACTCATCCGTTGAACATCAAATGTACAACGATAACATCTAATGTATAACGATACCATGTTGACTCATCCATTGAACATCTAATATACAACGATAACATATCGACTCATCCGTTGAACATCAAATGTACAATGCTAACATCTAATGTATAGCGATACCATGTTGACTCATCCGTTAAACATCTAATATACAACGATAACATATCGAATCATTCGTTGAACATCTAATGTGCAACGCTAACATATCGACTCATCCGTTGAACATCAAATGTACAACGATAACATCTAATGTATAACGATACCATGTTGACTCATCCATTGAACATCTAATATACAACGATAACATATCGACTCATCCGTTGAACATTTAATGTACGACGATGGCATCTAATGTTGTAGGAACCCGTCTAACACTTCATAACTCGATTCAATCACGAAACTAGAAACTAGAAAAGAGAATGGTTGTTTAGAGAGAGAAAGAAGAGAGAGAGATGAGAGAAAAGAGATAATTGTTTAGAGAGAGAAAGAAGAAAGAGAGATTTTTGGATTACATATGAGATAGATATTTTCAAAAGGAAAATATCTATATATATATCCCTACACATTTAATGTGACGCGTGGGATATTTAACTAGGACTCGGGCTCGGGTTTTGCTTGGGATTAAACCCGAAACATATACAATATTAGATTAACTATCGAGCCCGATTCCCGATAATATTTTATTACAACATTAACTAATTAAAGACCGAAGCTCCATCGTAGAGTGACCGAGCTTCCTTGTTCGACTCAATAAATTGAGGCTAACAATCTCCCCCGAAGTGAGGTCTTGAACACGGGAACGAGCTTCCTTTATTGACTCAATAAAATTGAGGCTAACAATCTCCCCCGAAGTGAGTTCATTGATGACACTCCTTCATGAGATCAGTGAGATTGCTTTTGTCGTTTAAGCTCGAGTGTTCTTGGTCTTTGTCTTCGTTGTTTGTTGTAAGCTTGTTCCTTCATGCTTTGTGATCTTGACTTTGAGCCTTTGTCATTGTCTTTATCGTCTATGCCATCTTGCGATCTTGTGTCTTTGACCAACATGCTCATACTTTTGCATTATCTTGAAAGCTTCAAATCAGAGTTAGCGGAAGTCTTTGTCTTTCAATCTTGAGCTTTCTAGATAGTATGTCTTTGTAGATTGAGCATTTGAATGGGATTGAGGTTGCCGTCACCACTGTTTGACCTGCAGGTTTACGTTAGTGATAAACGAGAAAATTGATTTGAAAATCAATCGACGTGTCACTCGTTAAAGTGTTTTTGTAACACATCGAGAGTGTCATGTTTTTATCAAAATTCATCAACCGTCAATTCATTTACTGGACCAAATCGATATCCAGTTGTCACAAGTTTGATTCATATAGAATCTCGCAAGTCACCTACCAAGAGCTTGTTTGATGCTGGCTCAAGCAGGATTTCCATCTTCATTGTGAATACATTAGTATCACTCGGATGTTCTGGCAAATATCACAATGATATTGCGTAGGACTCTTGATAACAACTTGTGAACTTGATGATGTTCAACAAGTGTTTGAAATGGAATGTGTCCTAACGAGATTTTGATTGATCTCTTGGCTCTAGACTCGATTAGTGCATTTTGGTTATTTAGTACACGTAGCTGGAGCATATCGCCACCTATCCAATATCAACAATCCTCGTGTGAGATGTCAATAGATAAACGTTGTATCTCCGTGACAAATGAGACAAGTTTCTGTGAGAGAAACCCGAATGCCCTTGGATAGGGTTGTGCATTAGCATCACTGGGTCCCATGAAGTCTTTATCAATGTCAGCATCAACTTGTGAGTACTAACAGCATATGTATTGACCCGGTTCTCCTTAAGATTGTGTGGAGGGCTTCTTTCTTTAGACCCTTTATCCATACATTTACTTTTTCCCATTCTTACAACGCCTTCAATGCTTACCAATGACGTCATTACTAACACTTGTTGTGATTGTTTCCAGTTGTTAACTCAATCTAGTCTGCATTATTCCATATTTATTCATCCCAATCATACTAATGAACTGCTATTTCTAACTTAGGAATATCCTTTGGAGGTAAGATCCTCCGATCTGGATGGATCATAGGAATGATTCCTAACCTATCACACCTTATGACTTCAGATTCGTCCGTAAATTAAGATGTTGTTTGATATTAGATCTAACATAAAACCTTATCATACTGTTTCAACACATTTGAGTCGAATTAGATCATATTTTAAAATACATTTTCTCCCCCTTATTTTAAATAATAAACACTTAGATTTTGAAATACCTTTGGATTAAAATATTCTTAAAAAATTCCCTAGGTAAAAATATAAACATCAAGAAATGAAGAACAATATGAAAAAGATTAGAAAACAAACGAATTGTCATTGTTTGATTACCAAGAACATTAAAACAATGATTTTACGAAACTCCCCCTCAAGAACAGGACCAAAAGAGAAATTATTGTCTTTAGAAAACATTGTGAGGGTTTGAGCTATGAACACACAAATATGAAAGATTATGATTTGACAGCGAGAATTCTTAAAAAATCTAGTACAACTATATTTTGAAAACCAAATGTTGAGGACTTCTCTTCTAACGATAAGGGTAAGCGCTACATGAAAACGTTATTCTTGAGCAAAAACATTGAATTCTTGTAAGAAACGCTCAATACCAGAAACGTTAATTTTTCTCGTTGTGAGGATAAGTTATAAACCACCTTATTTGAATCCGGGTTATGTACTGACATTTGCACATAAGCCATTTAAAAAAAATTAGAAATGACATGTTTTGAAACTATTTGAAAACTCTCGCTCGAACTTCATTTACACACCCGTGTCAATGTTAATCGACATTTCTAAGCACGTAAATGTTATCGATTCCAAGAGACATGTCGAGAAGATTCTTTTTGGAAATTTTCTGATTTTCTGATTTTGTATATATTTACCTGTTGTCCTCAGCATTGCTATATGATGGTAGAATAGTAATTCCAACTTTTTCGTGATGTAGCTTTCTTGACTGCTAGAGGAACAACTTTTGGAACCAGCTTTGAACTTGACGGTTCATTGCTGTGGTCGTGAATTCCGAGTTCTGAACGGTTATGATCAGAAGTCATTTGATGAAGAACGAGGCCTGAACTGATGTGAACAGACATCATTTGAACATTGAGGAACGGGGCCTGAAGTGTTATTTTCAGCAGACGCCATTTGACATTGACGACCGAGGCTTGAACTGCTGTGTTCAAACGTCATTTGACATTGATGACCGAGGCTTGAACTGTTGTGTTCAAACGTCTTTTGACATTGATGACCGAGGCTTGAACTGTTGTGTTCAAACGTCATTGTGTGATCATCAGATCAAAATTCCTTGAAGCCCTGTTTTCCGATATATGTAATCTATTCTAATCAAACCTGGAGTCCTTTCCTCTGTAGGATTGAACGTTGTACCTGTATTAAGAGAGTACCTGCACAGACATTAAGACTTGTTCGCTTCACATTGTTAGGGATATCTTCATTTGAACCATTTGGGGGTTCACTTTCAACCTTTGTTGTGCTAGAGGCGAATGTCTTTCCTGTTGGAACCCATCTAAGACAAACAGTCTTGAGAATTCTACCCGTTGGTTGCCACCTAAGACAAGATCTAGGACTTGTTGTTTTCTCATGCACAGTGGTAGTCTTTTTGATTGAAAACCTATGTCCTTTTGGGATCTGTCTTTTTGGTTTCGTTGCAACCCTTATTTGCTCTACGGGTTTGTTTCTGTTTGTTGTCTTATTGGATGGAACCTTAGCACGCGAGTTGACTTTTTTCAGGAATTTTATACAGCAAGCGTCATGAATTGTTCATTAAGAGACACATTTCTTGACATGTTCTGAGCAAACAAAATGTTTGGAGTCAGAAAAATTTCTAGGGATCCTAGAGTGTTCATGTCATTTTCTTAGCTTCCTCTAGGTATTTGATTATGAACAAGTCCGTTTTTGACTATACCTAGATGAGCTTGGTGCAATCAATGTGATGAAGGTTTTTGCAGAGGGCAATTCTCTTCCCTAGGCAAAGTATGTTTAGTGACTGGCTTTACAAGTCGTTTGTTTCACATCAACTTTGGAGGCAAACCCGTGGTGTTGAAATTCTATGGTCTTTCAGACTTAAAACGTCAGTAGGTTTTCTAACAACGGATTGGTTTTTGAGTGGTTGACCAACCGTTTGTTTCCCCAAGATTGATGGCTTTGCAACTTAGTATTCACACTATTTCCTGTTAGTATCCGTTAACTCATTTTTAGATTCTGCTGCAATTGCAAACCCCTTTTTCTGAATCTGAGCTAGTACATCAGCATTTTCATTAGACTTTTTGTTCAGTTGTTCCATTAAAGAGTCATTCTGGTTTTTGGTCTGAACACGTGTACTTTTGATAGAATCAAAAAGATCTTTGTAAGTCTGTTTCAAATGCTCTTTTTCCTTATGTAACTGCTCATTCTCTGCAAGTAATTTAGCCACACTATGTTCCAATTCGATGTTTATTGTTTTAATTACATCTATGTTATGTTTAACCTTGGCTTCATTACTTTTTACATTCAAAAATTGACCTTGTTGCCCTTCTTTTAAAACTTGATTTTGATATTTAAGTTCAAGATTAATACAATGTGCTTCGAGTTTTGAAAAATCTTTTTGACACTGGGCAACAGTCTTTTTGAGACAAACATTTTCAGACTCGAGTGATTGATTTGGAGTTGCATTGTCTTTGTCATCAGTTAATTTAGCAGGCAAAGGACATATGTCATGACATTGTTCAGCATTCTGGTCAACCTCTCCTTCATTAATGAATTCAGGTTGCTCAGTATGTTGTTTCCGTGTAGTAAAAAATAAAAAAAAAACAGATACAATATCATCAGCATCATTTGTTAACTCAGCCTTTCTCTATCATCAAATATGGGTCTGATATCAGCATCATCAACATGTGCACATTTCCGATCTGCTGCATGTATCACTGCTCTTTTGATCTTCCCCCATTGCTTTTCAATGATAACTGAACTAGCATACCAATGCATTACTCGTATCAGTCTTTTCCTCTGTTGTCTAATTTGTCTTTCATTCACCCTGCTTTCATACTCCATTTTATGTTGTTGCTTCTTTCACCATCGACTCTTAACAGATTCCATGTGTTGGATCATGTGTCACGGAATTCTGAATAGCGAGTCGATGTGTATTGTAGTAATATGTTGCGTTGTCATGTTCAACATATTCATCAATCCAAATAAAACCGTGGAACCTTTGATGAACATCTGAAAACTGGGTCCTCGAGTACTTTAAAAGCAGCCATGGATCCAATCTCTTGAAATTCTTCTTTGTCAAGTTGCTTTTCTAGTTGATCCATGTTTAGGAACATTGTGCCTATAAAAGTTTCAACATCTTGACCAAAGAGTGTTGCAAATGCGCGTTTGAATCCATCCTCGGTTCGACTTCCTTTTAAGTCGTTGTTTGAAAGACACTTGAGGTGTGAATGAAGTTGTTGAAAAGATACCATGCAACTTTCTTTTGTTTCCATTTTATCGTGAATTATGAAGTGTAAAAGATTTGTTGGATCTTAAGTGGATGTGATTGTTGTTGTTGTGGAAAACTATTTTACGGGATTTTACAAGTCTTGACTAAACCGAGAAAATACAAGAGTATTTCGCGGGATTTTACTAAATCAAGAAAACCGTAAAAAATAGAATTATTGTTGTTGAAATCGTTGTTGTGTGTTGAAGAACTTGAACTTTCGATAATGATTTGTGAGCTAAAACGATGAACGGTGAATTTTCTTACAACGAAAGGGTTAAAATTAAAAATTTTGAAAACTAAAATGTAAAACTAAAAAATAACAAAGATTAAAAGTTTAAAAGTGAAAAAAAAATGAAAAAGTTTGAAAGTAAAAGGTTATATTTAATCTTGCTTAAAAAACAAAGGGTTAATAGTAAACTAATTAAAATCTAATAATTTTAAAAATAAACAAACTATTTTAAACAGTTGAGGGCCAATATTGTAAAATTGAAAATTAATAACAACTAAAAAACGTGTTTCCCTCCTGATACATTATCTCTTCATTTTAAATTTAGAAAAATTTAACGTTTGTAAATTGATCTCGCGGAGTCGCACTGTAATCGTCGTAAAAACTAAATACCCACTTTGATCGAAACGAATCACGACACAACGGTCTTAAGTTATAAGTCGTGTAGTCCACTGTATACTCGAAACCGAAAACCAAAAATTTGTTAAAACGTGAAGATTTTTGTTCTCGTGGTTGATTTAGTTCGGTTCAAGCTAGAAAAAAAACTCGTTCGGTGCTAGTGCTTTCACTCGTTCGGCTCAAATAGAATGTTACTCGTTCGGTACTTCTTGAAGTCACTCGATCGGTTCTATGAAACACTTGGACTCGTTCGGTTCTTTTTGAAGTCACTCGTTCGGTTCTTTTTGAAGTCACTCGATCGGTTGTTACGTTTTCCACTCGTTCGGTTGTACAAGTTTTCCACTCGTTCGGTTCTAACGTTTTCCACTCGTTCGGTTCTATAGAAAAGAACTCGTTCGGTGGTCGAATAATCAACTCGTTCGGTTCTATAGAATTTCACTCGTTCGGCTCAAGACGTTTAAACTATCGTCCTTGTTACTAGAATATGGGATCGTTGTCTTTTTTTTCTCAAGCCGTATGAACCACAAAGAAATATAAGCTCCGTAACACAGTTTAAAAGAACGAACTAACAACGAGTATGTTACGTTTTAAAAAAAAGTTGACCAAAAAAAATAAAATAAAAAAACAAGCCGTGACAACAGAAACCCACGAAACCTTTATGATCAGTAAGCCCAAAAAGAGTTGTGAATATGAAAAAAAAACTAAACAAAAGAAACTCAACTTTTCGTTTACTAGTAAATAAGATTTGTAAAAAACTAAACTGTTTGGACGAATAAAAACACAACAGTTTTATCAAAAAACTTTATAATAAGCCGACATAATAAAACCACTAAACCCACCCGTGGCTCGTGATACCAATTGTAGGAACCCGTCTAACACTTCATATGCCGAACCACACGGATCGAATCAAGAAAATAAGAAAGGGAGATGATGGCGTAGAGAGAGAGAGATGAGAGAAACTGAGATGTATTGTTTAGAGAGAGAAAGAAGAGAGAGATTTTTGGATTAGATATGAGATAGATATTTTCAAAAGGAAAATATCTATATATATATCCCTACACATTTAATGTGACGTGTGTGATATTTAACTAGGACTCGGGCTCGGGTTTTGCTTGGGATTAAACCCGAAACAAATACAATATTAGTTTAACTATCGAGCCCGATTCCCGATAATATTCTATTACAACATTAACTAATTAAAGACCGAAGCTCCATCGTAGAGTGACCGAACTTCCTTGTTCGACTCAATAAATTGAGGCTAACAAATGTATAACGATACCATATTGACTCATCCGTTGAACATTTAATGTACAACAATAAGATATCAACTCATCCGTTGAACATCTAATGTACAACGCTAACATATCGACTCATCCGTTGAACATCAAATGTACAACGATAACATCTAATGTATAACGATACCATGTTGACTCATCCGTTGAACATCTAATGTACAACAATAAGATATCAACTCATCCGTTGAACATCTAATGTACAACGCTAACATATCGACTCATCCGTTGAACATCAAATGTACAACGATAACATCTAATGTATAACGATACCATGTTGACTCATCCGTTGAACATCTAATATACAACGATAACATCTAATGTATAACGATACCATGTTGACTCATCCGTTGAACATCTAATATATAATGATACCATCTAAACAAGTGTACGATTGTTAACACTGTAACCTTGGTATTTATATAAAACGACACATGCTAAACGCTCATCGTATATATAAATGGTTTTAACTTTAAAATATATTTAAACAATAGTTTTTAATTAATTTTAGTAAAATTTATAAGTAAAATATTTTTAGTCACGACTCATGTCGTGGCTAAAGGTATTTCCCTCTAATATTTTCGTGTAATATTTTGTTAAATTCCTAAAATACGATTAGCCACTACTATTGTCGTGGCTAAATGTATTTCCCCCCAAATTATTTCATGAAATCTCAAGTTTTCCCTCCAAGAGTTGATAAATATTTTGGTCTCCACCTAACAATATCACTTTCCCAAATTATACTCAATTTTCCCAAACCATCAAATGAAAAAGAAACGCACATCTCCCGTCACCACCATATCTCCCGTCACCACCACATCTACCGTCACCACCATATCTCCCGTCACCACCACATCTACCGTCACCACCATATCTCCGATTACACACACACCACTCCCGTCCTTCTCTCGTCACCGTCACTCTCCCGCCACAGACCCACCAAACCCGTCAACACCAGTAAGTGATTTAATGGAAGTTTGTAAATTTTATGAATTTATTCAATTATTATTAGTGATTTGTATTTGTTGTTCAATTACTGTGAAATTGAATCTACTTTTGGTTTAATTTATTGAATTTGATTTGTTAAGTTGGTCACTCCCCGTCACTGTCAATCTTTTTATGATAGGAAGTACAAATGGTTTTGTGGGCTTACTTGTTTGTGTTATATGTTGTATCATTTATGTGGCTAAATTAGTTACTGAATGTATGTTGTGTCATTTATTCAATGTTATGCTCAATTGCATCTATTTAAATGGTACATGTGTTCATTTTTCAGTGTTGTAGTTAATAATACGAGAGGCGCCACTTTCTTTCTCTCTTTCTCTTATCTATTCCACTCTTTCCTACGCATTTATGACGATTGATAAGAGTTGGACTACTTTAAGAAACCGTACTTCCAGTCAGTTTAACGATGGTCTTGATGCATTCCTGGAGAGGTGTAAGGACCACTTAGATGAGTATAATAGCTGTTGGTGCCCATGTCGTAAGTGTAATAACAACACAAAATGCACTCTCAAAGAAATTGACCACGATATAGTTAAAAATGGGTTTAGCGCTTCTTACACGACCTGGGATCACCATGGTGAACCGCCGATAGTAAATCTCGCACCGGAAACATATAATGACATGGTTGATTTCTTACACGATGTTGGTATGGAGAATACCAATGAGCCAACTCACGGACCGAGTGCTACAAATGAGCCACCTGAAGGTCCGAGTACGACAAAAAACGAATTAGAAGAGTTACTTGCTAAGGCCGATGAAAAGCTATATACTGGTTGTGATAAATCTACATTGCATTATTTGTCAAAGTTGTTGCACATCAAGGTCTTGTCTAAGTGGACCGACTCTTGATTTGACATGTTGCTGAAATTTCTCAAAACTACGTATCCGAAAGACAATAAAGCCCCTTCGTCACACTATGAAGCTAAGAAGACTTTTAAAAAGATAGGGTTAGGATACGAGTCGATTCATGCTTGTATAAATGATTGTTGTTTATTTTGGAAAGAGAACAAGTTTGAACAGACTTGTCTGGTATGCGGTGAGAGTAGATGGAAAAACAAAAACACTAAGGGGAAGAAAGTTCCTAAGAAAGTGTTGCGCTACTTTCCTTTGACTCCTAGACTAAGGCGCATGTACAACTCTAGACACATTGCAAAGTATATGACTTGGCATGCTACCGGAAAATGTAAGGAAGATGGTAAGATGTGTCACCCGGTTGATGGTAAAACATGGAAAGATTTTGATCAAAATCATAAACAATTTGCACTCGAACCTAGAAACGTACGGTTAGGATTGGCTGCTGATGGTTTCAATCCATTTGGCAACTTGAGTCAAGGTTACAGCATGTGGCCAGTGATATTAACAACATACAATCTACCTCCGTGGTTATGTATGAAAGAGTCAAATTTGATGTTGAGTATGTTAATTCCTGGCCCTAAATCACCCGGGAAGGACATTGATGTATTCTTAAGGCCTTTGATTGAAGAATTAAAGACTCTATGGGGTGAAGGAGTGAGGATGAGAGACGCTGCTACAGAAACTTACTTCACAATGAAAGCAATGCTTCTATGGACCATAAATGATTACCCTGCTCGTAGTTATTTGTCGGGTTGGAGTGGTCAAGGTTATTTAGCATTTCCTACATGTAATAAAGACACCCCATCTACTCGTGTGCTAGGAAAAATCGCTTATGCTGGTCATAGAAGATTCCTACCCAAGAAGCATCGTTGGAGGAAGGACAAGAGCTTCAACGGTATGGACGATACGAGTGATCCTCCCGAAACCTTGAGCAGTGCTAATATCCTTGATCAACTTGCTAGATTGCCGTAAAAAATACCGGGGAAACATCCAGATTTTGGGTTGATCGGTGCAAAGAGAAAACGTGATATAAAAGTAGAGTTGAATTGGAGTAAACGATCTATTTTCTACGAGCTCGAGTATTGGTCAGATATCCATTTAAAACATAATCTGGATGTAATGCATATTGAAAAGAATGTAACCGAGAGTTTTATGGGTACATTATTAATGAACGACAAATCCAAAGACACTCCAAAGGCAAGAAAAGACTTGGAAAAACTAGGCATTCGAAAAGAGTTGTGGCTCGCTGATAACGGAAAAGGGAAGTTATTAAAGCCTCATCCCCAATACTCTTTCACAAATGAGGACCGACATCGTTTTTGTCAGTTCATTAAAGGTGTAAAACTTCCTGATGGTTTTGGATCAAACTTTAGGCCAAAAGTGACCGATAATGATAACATAACGGGGATGAAGTCTCATGACTATCATATAATGATGCAACGGCTGCTTCCGGTTGGAGTTCGAGGTTACTTGGACGAAACCATTTCAAGACCAATAATTGAGCTTTGTTCATTCTTGAAGCAACTTTGTTCTCGTAATTTGATGGTGTCTGATATGTTGAAAGCCAAAG